>PVJO010004723.1:0-106633 GCA_004026905.1 Hystrix cristata
AAAAAAAAAAAACCTCCCCAACCCCTCCTCCCAAAGGGTTAGTGTGACTTCGTGACCAACATGATTCATAATTGATCAATCCTGAACACTGTAAATTTTTGTTAAGGATTTTGCAGCCATCGGGGGCCATTTTTAGCCAAGTAGCGAGTGCTGGGTAAACCTACATCTCCACCTAGTGGTTTGAGGAAACATTTAATTACTTTCTCCTTGGAGGAGAAAGATTTAGTCATCCCAGGCAGCCTGTCTGAAAGCCCTTCGTCACTGTGCCATTGAAGCACAATATTTAAAGATAGCATTTTAATCCCAGAATATTCTTCCTTCCTTTCCATCCCCTCAGATTTATCTTCCCTTCAACCCTAAAAGCTGACATTATTAGATTGCAAAAGAGCTGAAAAATATTCCTCCCACTCTATTTTCTTATACTGTGCTTGAAGACTTTGACCGGAAACCCATTTGGTGGCAGAAGATCATCCCTGAGGGCTCCCCCACCCTCTCCGAGTCTTACGTTTCACCAGCTCATGGCTTGGCATGAGGTTTCACAGCGAGAGGGTCCAAAAAGAAGTTTCCATAAAGATGTCGCAAAACCTGTTCTAATCAACTGGAAAGATGATTTAGGATGCACCCTCACCTTGCAGGGTAATGAGGGAGTCACCTCTGCACTCCCCAATCCCAGATCATCCCAAACAGAGAAGCGAGGAGATCAAAACTCATCTCGATGTGCGTGGATGTCAGTGCTTCATGCATTACTCACCCCCCCCCGCCCCCGGCATCGAAAGCCAAGGTTCAAAAAGAAAGCGTGGAACCTAATATAGCTCAGGTTTCTATGATTTGAATAATCAATAAACAATTAAGACTGTTTTGCTTCTTTAATACCAAAAGGACATTTGAATTCGGTCACAGTTAAAAGGAAATAGTTTGTTTTGCCTCTAATTTGATTTGCAAGATTATACAGCACCCGCTCCTCCGAGACGTCATTTCAGCCAATTATATAGATTCTCCTATAGACGCTCCTTCTCCCCACCACGCTCATCACTGATATTGTCTACACTCTGCTGGAATTTAAGCACCACGGCTTTTCGGCTGGAATATGCCTAGAAAAATTAAAGCTAACTAAGAGTCACTGCTTGCTAATCCCTGTAATTAAGCACTACATGTAGGAGGGCATATTACCCTGATTGAAGCTGGTGCCCCTGTACTGGACCCAAGTATGTTTGATAATCCTACCCTGCAGTGTTGAATTTTTAGCACCTATTAATTAACATCCATTAACTTATAAGGAAGACAAAAAGAAATAAATATATTAATTGTCAGTTTGCTTAAGTCTAGCTTATCTTTTCCTTAAACGTGGCATTCTGGAGTGGGATTCCCTAAACTGCAGGAAAATCCTAAATAAAGAATGATTGGAAAGGGGGCTTCTTGGGGGCATTTTAAACTTTCTTCATGTTTAGGGCTAGAGGTGCAACATGTTCAAATCCCCAGCCATTGTCTTGCACGTTACCACTGTCAAAGATCTGTCATATGGCGGCCTTTTCCTTAGAGTTGTCCAGGTGCATCCGAAACACAGAGCTGACCACACGGAGGAAGAATCCCCCTCTGCTGGACAGCTACAGAATCTTCAGTGGTGCACCCTGCAAGCCAGAAAGAACTGTTTTGCCAGATTTGTCTGCAGTTACGTGGAAAAAGTCAACACAAGCTCACTCTTGAATGTCTTCAACTTCTCCCGACTTCCACGTAAGTGGGGAGTGGCCAGAACAGGAAGCACGTAAACTAAGACTCTGCCAACTTCCACCGAGGCTCCAGGCCCACGAGGAGGAGAAGGGCGGGCAGATTCTCGGTCACCGTCCCATGGGGAGAGTGGGGCAGGTGTAGGGACCCTGGTGGCTGCACCACAAAAAGGGGCCTGCATGAAATCCGGGCTCTCCGCGCCTGCCTGGCTGGGCGGCCTCCACTGGATGGCCTGATCATCTCATGACGTGGGGACGTAGGGGAATTTCTTTTAGTTGCCACACTGGAACACATACATTCTGCACACCACCACACACACAGCACACACATTACTCCGTTCAGCCCTTCAGCCTAACACAGACTGCCTAAATCAACCTGCTGTGAACCCTCTGAAGGGGCCCGGGCTTCCTGCCCTCCCTTCGTGTTTTAGGGAACATCCCACTGGGGCTGTGACCCCAGGGACACCCCTGATCTCCAAAAACTGCCTCCCCTTAAAACGGTCAAGTTCAACAAATCAAAATGCCCGCTGCCTCGTCAGACACCAAGCCCAAGCATCGCCATCGGAAGAACCAAGAGGAGCTTCCACCTAGACACAAAGCCGCGCTGGGATGCCTGGCTGAGTGTTTAAATTTCCATCTCTCACACCTGGCGTGCAGCTGACGGCTGCTGTCCACCCTGAAATGCTGCTGTCCTTTCACACGGATTCTGCATTCCCCTGGTAACAGACATGACATCCCCACTCTCAGGCTCCTAAACCAGAACTCATTCCATGGTGAAAAGCAGGACCCACACTGCCTGGCTCTCCCCATGACATTAGCTGCCAGTTGGTCTCCTGCACAAGCGGGCGGGCACTCTGGTCCACGGAGGCTCTGGGCCTTCGAGGGCCAGGTCTGGGAGCAGGATCTGGCCTTGTCCCGCACTGAGGGTGGCATCGGCTGTCATGGGTCCTTGCCTCAGTGACAGTGGAATTTAAAAGTGAGGCACGAATTTTCAGGTAGAAAACTTTCCTTGGAAGGTAAAAGAAAAGGAAGGTTGTGGCTCTGACAAAGGCCAAGCTGATCCCCTACAAAAGAGAGCAAGAGAAACTGGGGAAGGGGCTTCAGTTTGGGGAACTGAAGGGGGAACAGGTCTGTAGAAGAGGATCCAACAGGTTCACTGACAAAGCGGAACAGTATACTGGGTGCTGTGTTGGGCTTGAGGGACAATATGGTTCCCATGAGATGACTGCTCTTCTGGGGACCAACCTTGGTTCTAGTCATGGGGTCCCGGCTCCCGCTTGGAGAGGTGAGCTTATCTTGCGGTGGTCCACAGATCTCTGCCTTTCCTGGAATCTGAGGTGACCAGGGTTTAGTACAATGGGTAAAGCCTTTGGGATATTACTCCAGCAGGATGTGGAACTGTAAAAATTGGCAATCAGATGTCCCCTGCAAACCCTGGAAATTATATTCTTATGTTGGCATCCTCATTCTTGAAGAGAGGGTGAGCTGGGCTAGGTCACTTTGGGGCTAATAAACCAGCGCTCCTTATGTGATTATTAATCTGCATGCACAGTTGAGCAGGGATCTAACCAAAATTTTTAAGGAATAAAAGGGACAAAAAAATGCAGGCAGAGATGCTAGGTTTATCTTGCTTCATTACCCACTGGGCATCTATAGGTCCATTTTCCTGCTCCCTGGTACCACCACCTCACTCCTGCCTAGCGGTTTTCCTTGTCAGCTGCTTCTAGTTTTTTTAAACCACTATTCTTTTCTTGTAGACATGAATTTACAGCCTCAGGGAGGGAAAGTCAAATGGAAACCAAATGAATCCTTTCCCTAACTCACTGACGTCTTTCAGAAGAAAAATGCAACTCCATCCGAGCATGCCTCAGGTTCCCGGGACAGCGAGGCACCCAACAGGCAGCTCCACAGAAGACCCCAGAGAACGGTGAGGGGCTTTGTGTGAAGAAAGGGCAGAGGCGGTGCATTTCCCAAGCTGAGGCATCCCAGAGAGGGGGGAGGATGCTGAACCCAAAAGGAGTCGGTATCGGAGATGTGTCCCTACAACCCAGGTTGACCCGGGATGTGGGGCGGGGTGCGATCCTTTTCTAGCATCAAGTGCCTTTCTGTGAGGACAGCCCGTGAAGCCTTCTCCCTCTGCCACCCATGAAGCTCCCGGAGCTTGGTGGAAGGCGCTAGAAACATTATGCCTGGTCGGCCCTTCCTCACTTCACTGCCTGAGAAGCACTGCAGGCCCCGCGGGGTTGAAAGCTGTGATCTCTTCGGAATTCCTGCACGGGCAGGCAGGAGAGAAGGCGCGGTCCATGATCCTTCGCTCAGGCAGGCTGCGTTAGCAAACACCCGCCCGCCGGGTGGCCGCTTTCTCGGCCCCCCACCCAGGAGCAGGACTGTGTTTTCTCTGCGGTACCGCAGCATTTCACGAAGGGTTTTCGAGTGCTCGTTCGGAGATCCCAGCACTTCTGTGATGATGGACCTTATTAGGTCTTGGGAAATAATATCACTTGTCCCAAACTGAACTGCAGAGTTTAGGGTGGACATAGGAAGAATCTAACATACCCCTGTCGCTGAGCTGAAAACAATGGTTTTCTACTCCTGGATGTCCCAGCGAAGAGCCCAAACTACAGTGTGAGGAATTCAAGGCGTGACGACTTCTCCACCAACCCCCGCAATGCGCTATAGCTGCTTATGAGAAGGATCAACACATACAACATCCATTTATCCCTGTCCTAGTCTACATTTCGATTTAGTTAAGAGCAACATTATCACTTGCCTTGACTTCTCCGATGGGTACTCTGAGGTGTGGTTGGGTGTGTGCTCAGCATCTACCTATTGAACCGATAGTCTGTACTGGCAATAAGATCCAAACATTGTGGCTCTTTTTAACTCTTGAGATGCATCCCTTCACTGTGACTCTCCTGTGTCCGTGTGTGTGTGTATGTGTGTGTGTGTTGAACATTTTAACTCTTTCTTTGTTGGTCTTTTTCAGATGGAACAGGATAATTTACAGAGAGATTAGAAGGAATAGGTTTGAACATCCAAGTTTTAATCCATCCCTGCTTATGTATAGCTATTTCAACAAGTCTGAAATTATTTGAATCAGTGGTGCTAGATTTACTAAAGTCCAACTGCTGGTAATAATGGTAAGGCTCACGCAGAAGCTTCTCTATGACAATAATATTATTATGACTTGAGGAATCACTTCAAATACCAGCAAGGAAGAACATACCCACACTTTCTCATGGGAGCAGAACATCCTGGAACGCGCCAGCCGGCTTAGGAATCAACTCAAACAGAGTTCATGTAGACGCTTTTATTCTGCCCTTACCCATGTTGAAAATTATACTAAAATCATAATGGCTTTAAAGCTACCTTTTTTCTGTCTTCTTTTCCACTTTATTTCCTATTTCCAGTCGTCCCCCATATATGGCTCTCTCACTGGAGGGAAGGCTGTGCCACAGCACCTGCCCCTCTTCACTGACTACTTCCTTCTACATTTCTATCCTCTACGCTCAAGTTTCCAGGTCAGCTGAAGGAGAGCGAGCAGCTGTGTCTTCCCCGTGTCCTTTCTGCCTCCTTGGCACTATGTAAACAACGGGGAGAAGGCAAGGAGAGCAGCTTACTGGAGAGGCAAACTAAGCCCCAGATGTGGAGGGTGTGGGGACCAAGGGCACTTGGCAGGCCCTGCGATGCTCGGCTCCATCTCAATTCCTTGTCTTCAAAGTGGACAGGAACCTGCAAGCCTCCCTGAACTGGGCACACTGCCAGGAAGACAGTCAGGAGCCAGACGTGGTAGGCACGTTGATGATAGCAGCAGCTCTGAGAGGCTGAAGCAGGGGGATTTCAGGTTCGAGAACAGCCCAGGTAACTTAGCAATTTAGCAAAAACTTATCTCAAAATAAAAATTCAAAATTAAAAAGGGCTGGGGATGTAGTTCAGTGCAAAAGCCCTGAATTTGACTCCCAGTACAGAGGAAGAAAGAAGGAGAGAGAGAGAGACAGAGAGAGAGAAACAAAACTCCAGCACTAGGTACTCGCACTTGGTTCCCTTGTACTTTTCGACTTCCTCCTATTCTCTCCCCATCTTTCTCTTCCACTCGCCTCGTCTGTTGTCTCCCTCTCTGCTCATGCCATTTCTTCTTCATCTTTTTGTTTCCCTCCTTGGTCTCAGCTCCCCATTCAGTTTGTTCAGTAGCTCACAGAACAGTGCCGTCAGTCCAAGAGCAGCGCGGGCGTGTTAGTGCAGCGACTCGAACCCGTATCCAGCGTTTCCCCTGTCCCTGCCTCTCACAGGGACAGACAAAGCCCGGCCCCGGAGGAAGTGCAGGCACAGCAGCTGCCTGAAGAGCAGCGCTCAGTCCAGGGTGACTCCCCTCAAAGCAGGAGTGTTTCTTGGTATTAAACTTGCACCTTCCACTCATGCAGTGCCGGGTTCTGCTCCAGGTGTTGGGTCATCTCAGCATCCAGGACAGCACAGAACTGAGTCCAGGCACCACACCGCAGAGACTCCATCCTCACACCGTGAGTCAGCATCCCCAAGATGAGGAAAGCGAGAATAAGGGAAACCAACTACCGAGATGGCCAAAGACAGAGGGCGGAGTCAGATCAAGTCTCCTTCACCCCAAGACCCACCCACCCGCAGTCGGAGTCAGGGCTGTATGTGGAGACTTCTTCCCTACATCTACCGTACTCCAGTATGTCAACCTGTCATCCTGACTTCGATTTGATGGAGCAATCTTTTACTCCACACTGACAAGCTCCAAGTGGAAAAGCCAAGGGACACGGTGGACCCTTATGTTTCCCTGGTGTCCCCGTCGCCAACCCCGATGGGACCGCTGTGTTTCCTGGCTTCCCCCAGCCTCATAGGTCAGCCAACCTCTGCCACCATCTGGTCCTCATGGCTCCTCCTTCAAGGATTTGTCTTCAGCCGGAAGACAGCGCTGCTCTCCCTCCTTAATTACAGCTTGGAAACACAATGAGGGGCCATCCGCACGTCAAGACTGTGATTCATTAGCACTGGGAGACTGTGGGAACTTGTCTTCACCTCTCATCAGCAATTGGAATGTGGATCCTCTTGCTGTTTAGTTTTCCACAATCTTCAGGAAACGAGACGCAATATTCGTTTCTAAGGCTTTCCCAAGCAACTGTCTTCTAATAGGAAAACTTACACAAAAAAATACGTATTGCATGCCAAACAGCTAACCTCACACTCATAAATATTTATGTTTTAGGCAGAGTTGAAACATCATTTGTAAGATGGATGCGCTTCTTTGGAGTTCCAACAAGAAAATGCCTGGAGACTTGAACTCGCTTTTAGAGCTAATAGGCACAAAGCCCTCGGTTGTGTGCTGGGGGTGTTGAGGGGGGACAAGGCAAAATCACTAAGTGTTCTAGGGAGAGGTCATCTCACAAAAACTCTAAAATTATCTTCCTTGAACTAAAGTGGACAATGAAACAGCAACTTTGGGGAATGTGCAAGAATCTCACACTGCTGTTTTGAAGGGGTGCAGTGCAGTTGGGGGTCTCAAAAGGTGGCCCTCACCCCAGGGGTGTCCACATTTGCTTAGATATGTAGATTTTCAGGTTCCACGTGGATTGCTGAGTCAGAAACCAGAGCAGGGAGGCAGATGTCTGTGTTTAACCACTTACTCCCCAAGGTGATTATGAGGCACCCTGGAATTTGAGAAACATCGTGGCTCATGGTCCTGGTATTAGAGGAAACTAAGTTTGACTCCACCTCAGTATGACCCAGAGGGCCTTGGGTGAGCGACTTAACCTTTGGCTTCATTTTCCTCATCTATGAAAAGTCAGTAGGGTATTTTTTCCATCGGGTTGCTATGAGAATCTTTGGAGAAAATCTGTGCAGATTGTTTGTTAGAATTCCTGGCACAAAATAAGCATATAATACAATACATGTTTTTATTATTATAACTAAATTAATACAGTTTAATCTAGACATAAATAGACTGTAAATATATGAAGAAGAAAGTTACATTTTTAAACAACTCACCAAAGTCAAAGCAACCTTGATTGAACTTGGATGATTAAAATTAACTGCACGTGAAAATCAATTTTTCCTTTCCTATCAAAAGAAAGATGGCCTTTCTGGAATGCACAATGGACTGGGCCCCTCTGAACATTTCCGTGAATCCCCCGGGGCCTCCCTTGGCTCCAGCCTCTGAGCAGAGACCACCTCTGACAGAGGCCCACCAGCTCCGCCAGCTGCCACCCCCATCCCCTGCCCTTGCTTCAAGGAAGCCCCTTGCCACTTACTTCCTGCTCTGGAATTTCACTGACCTTCAGCCCTGGAGGTCTGGGGAGCTGCTCAGTGTACGTGTTGGACAGTGGGAACAGCGGGAGAATCAATGGCCAGGAAGCTACCATAAACTAGTGCAATAGAGGAGCCAGTGGCCAGCTGGTTCCTGGTCTCATTCACCAGATGGAGCATTGTGAGATGCAGAGCCAAAGACTTGGGGAGGTCAGGCACCAGCTCAGGTGAACGCTTTTGTAGTCCCCCCACACTTGTCCTCTGCTGTTGTTCCCTGGACTCATTTCTGAAACAAGCCGTGCACATCCTAAGTGCAGCCTCTGAAGAGCTGAGGCGCTCATCTTCAGTCAAAAGGAGCAATGACACGGAGGTCAATTTCCCCTCACCGGTACTGGGGATTGAACACAGGGCCTTCTCATGGAGCCACATTTCCAGCCCTCTCTATTTTATTTTTTTTTTATTTTTTATTTTTTAATTGTGAGACAGAATATCACTAAGTTTCTAAATTACCCAGGCTGGTCTTGAACTTGCCATCCTCCTGCCTCAGCCCCCCAGACTGTGGGGATCACAGACGTGCACTGACATCCCCAGCTGAGGTTGACTTATTTTAAAACTTGCTCGCTGGTTTGTGATGTAGAACAAGGGTTGTGAAACTGAGATCCATGGATGGGCTTCAGAAGATTCAATAAAGACATTGAAATTTTATACAAATTTCATGTATGTGCAGTTAGACCTATGACTAAACAAAGTTGAGTTTATTGCATTCGGGTCACATGATAAGTTCATTGCAATACATTTCAATGACTTTTAAAATGTTTTGGCCTATTCAAATTTCAAAACCTTTCAGATTATTTGAAATGAATAAAACATCAACCAGTTCTTGTTTTGACCATAAGGATTTGATCTACCCGGTCCATTAAGTTCCATCCAAGTCCCTGTTTGACCATCCCAGTCTAAAGTCCTAGTCTGGGCCTCTGTCTTTTCTTCAATGCCTACCTTTCCATCTTACTGATGTTTGTATTGGTTTCGTGTTGCTGCTATAACAAATTCCTACAGACACTATGCCTTAAAAACACAAAATAATTATCTTTCGCTTCCAGAGAACACAGTCCAAAATGTGTCTCCCTGGGCAAAGGTCAGGGTAAGCAGGGCTGTGTTCCTCCGGAGGGAATCAGGGAGAATCCTGTTCCTTGTGTTTTTCCCCTTATCTACCAAGACACTTGCATTCCTGGGCTTGTGGCTTTTTTGGCCACACTCCAACTCTTCCTTCTGTGGTTTGTTCTGATTCTACTACTTCGCTCTTATGAAGACCCATGTGATTACTGGGCCCTCCTGGACATTCCTGAGTGATTTCCCCTCTCAAGGTCCCTACTTAATCTTGCCTGCACAGTCCCTCGTATTATGGGACCTAACCTCTCACAACTTTGGGTGAGGATGTGGATACTGTCCTGGGGCCTTACCCAGCTTCCCCCAGCTAGCGCCTCAGTGTTCTTGAGCATGCTGGGAGACAGGGATGTTCTGTGACCAGCTCTGGCCTGTTTGCCATCCTCCATCACCACTCAGGGGTCTGGTCCATTTGACCCCTGTAGGGAAACCCGTATGCAACTACCCTTATCCCAGGTAGTGCCCCCATTCCTCTCGGTGCCATTCAGCCTTGATTCCCTCTTAAGACCCTTATTAAGTGATTATGTGATTATGTTGGCTTTTCTGTTTCATTTTGTAGAACTAGGGATTAAACACAGTGCCTTTCCTTTTGGTTGTTTGTTTGCTAAATTGCCTGCACTGGGCTGAATCTTGACCATTGCCTCATCAGTTGCTGCAGCGTAGATGCTGAGTGTCCCTAGAGGTCCCTGTATTGCACACCTGATTCCCACCGTGGTGCTTTGGGGAAGTAGTAGACCCTTTAAGAGGCAAGACCTGGCACACTGGAGGTCTTTTGGTCACTGGGAGTGAGCCCTGGAAGCTGATGGCAGGAATGCAATCTCTTCTTCCCTCTTTCTCTTTTGCTTCCTGGCCATGAAATGAGCTCTTTACTGCACCTTGTCCCCTGCCTTTGCCATTTGGAACCCACCCTTACCAGAGGGTAAGTAGCACATCCACCCAGTTATGGGCTGGAGCCTTTACAACTGGGAGTCTATTTCTCTATATAAATTAGTTATTCCAGGTATTTTGTTATATTGCTGTAAAGTAAATTAGTACCAGTGATGAGTCTGTACTGTATTTGTCCCTGCTCTCAGGACTCTAGGATCTAGCTACAGAACTCTCTGGATTTGGCCAAACACCATTTATTTTCAGTGGACTCTGATATATCAGTTAACATCACAAGGCTGTACTTTTATAGGCAGATATAGATTTAAATTTAGGACACAGCAGAGGCAGAGACCTCTGACAAGGAGATTTGTTTATGTGACTGTCAGGAGGAGCCAAGGAGTCTTTGAGAAATTTGCATGGAAATTTGAGGTTTAACACAAACCCAGCACCTGTTGAACCCACTTACATCTTATAGCCAGTGACTTTATTTCTGCAAGTGTGAACATCTATCACTGTGCTCCTGACTATTGTGTTGCTAAGAGAAAGAAATATACAGTGACAAGTAGGTAAAAATGCAGAAACGTTATACTTTAGATCTAAAATGTCTCCTAAAGGTCTCATGTGTTCAGAGGAGGCTTGCGGAAGGTGATTGGACTGTAGGGTGCTAGCTTCGACAGTGGATGGATATGCTGTTAAGTTCATAGCTGAAGGTACTGTTAGTATGTGGGGCTAGTTGGAGGAAGGGCTACTGGAGTTATGTTGGAAAGTCTCCCCCTCCCTCTCTCTCTCTTTCTCTTTTTCTTTCTCTCTGTCTCCCACTCTGTCTCTGTCTGTCTGTCTCGCTCTGCCTCTCTCTGCTTCTTGCTTTCTCCACTTCCTGCCACCATGGGGTGAGCAGTTTTCCTCCCCCCATCCCTTCCACTATGCCATTTCTGCCTTGGAGCAAGCCTACCATGGACTGAGCCCTCTAAAATTGTGAGTCAAAACAAATTTCTCCTCTAAATTTCAGGTGTTGAGTGTCTTATTCCAGAAATGGAAAAAATGACTATTACATAGAGATATATATTATAAAAATAAAATTCCACAGCAGCAAGTTAAAATAAAGGAAATAAATCATATTGCAGAAGTGCATGCCTGCCTTTGAAACCCATCAGCCAGAATCTGAACTTCGACTGTTCACTACTTCATCCACAACTCGGTGTCCTCATCTATAAAATGTGGGTAGTGATAGCATTGATTTTAAATAAATAGAGAATAAAATGAGATCATCCTCAAAAAAAACAAAAAAAATTGGCGTATAATACTCGCACGTATTCAATAAGCATCTGCTATTGCTCTTATTTATTTTCACCACAAGTATTCAACTGATAATCTCGGTACTGGTGTTTGCTCTTTGACATGGAATTAGTTGCATGATCTCTCTGTGTGTGGTCGTGTGTCTTCTCTTTAGTCTCATAAGTGGAGAAGAATTGCAGTGTAGACATTTGTTGGCGAGTGGAGAGGTAAAGAAGACATCCCAAGAGTGCCTGGTGAAGGTATCACTGGGCACAGGTGGTGGCAATAGTGGGGCGACCCAACTTGTCCTTAGGATCAGTAATTACTTCAGAAAGTCTACTTTTCGCAAATATTCTTTTTGTTAGTGAAATGTTGTTCTTAATAAATTATGTTTGATAACTTTTAAAATACAAGATTCGGTTTTCATCTGGACCTTGCATTTCACACAGGGTGCTATTTATATTTTGGGGTGTTTTTATTTTCAGAAAAGTGAGTCTTTTGATGAGAAAAAGTGCATCTGGAGCTGGATACAAGCGGTGGGAGTTGAATCTAGGTACAGCTGCATATTCTACTGTGCCACAGCAATGAGATGCCCAGCTGGGTTTCAGGGAAAGGATTAAACCAGAAAATGGGGTGAATCAGTATCAACTGTAACTACTGATGTCTGTTACAATGGAAGAGAATCTCATCTCTTCCCTATTTTAGTTTGTTGACTAATGGGGGTAAACAATGATCCCTTCTATTTAAAATCTCAAGAAATGTATGAGATCACTGTGATCATAAAATTTTGAGTAAAGGTGTAGTGAAGTGAAAGGTGGGTTTCCAGGTACAATAAACTCATCAGCCCTCAAACGTGGCCTTCATAATCCACGGAGAGCAAAATATCGTGGAAGGTGGGGCCAGGCAGACCATCACAAATGGCCTTTTCTGTTCTCCCTCTGAACCTGTAATACACCTCTCCATTCCAGGTCGGTTCAATCTCCTAGAGAAGCCACCTTCCCATGTTTTCTTCATTTTTCTGGCAAGCATCAGATGTCCAGAAACACAGAGCTCAACTGCAACTCACAGCGTAAGAAACAAATTGTCCCCAGCCTGGTCCCCTCCCCTAAACTGGACTTCTCTCTTTCCTGCATGGAACGGTGAGTGGTATTTCTTATTTAATGAAGTGATGTGCGTCTTTTGCTCAGCTGCCCACTCTGCAGCTCTATTATAAGACATGGGCAGTTATGGGTGCTTCTTCCTTAAGCTATGCCAAATGGCTTTCCAAATTACTTGACTTACTTTAAAATTAATGGAACAGCTACCTGAGTAAATAATCCCTTTTTCTAATGTTTCCTTTATGTGACATCTTCTTGATACAGCAAGCAGCACTCCCGAAGCCCACAGGTGTGTGGAGGGCAGTGGTACGGTGTGTGGTACCTCCCTTCTTATCTGTTGTCTGCAGGCGCCCAGCTCAGGGGTGGCTCCCGGGGGCACGCCCAGCACACACCACTGCAGAGGGGAAGAACATTCCCCAGGCAATCAAATTATCGATACACAGAGGATGAAGTAAGAGCAGTGTGGGAAATCATGTGGTGATTCTACCCAAGACGCTTTGTGCATCAGATGGTTTTTAAGGAGGGTCGAGAGATGGAGGTGAGCAAGTTTACTGCAGTTCGTGGGAGGCTGCTATGGGACTCTGAGGAGATGGGAAACATGCAGAAGCCAGGACAAAACTCTTTCCCCTCCACGGTCTTTATTTTCCTTTGCTTCTCCATTATCCACATTTCATAATCAGAGTGAGGGCACTTGGCCAGTTATGAGCTTCTTCTAAATGGTCAGGGAGGTGGAATGTGGCGGTAGGTCTTTTGACTGAAGGGATTGGATGAACCCGGGGTGAGTTTTGGCCGTGCCAGAGCCCTTGGGCAAGTAAGTCTGTTAACTTCAGTATGCTGGTTTTTAAAATGACTATTGCAAGCCCATAAACGCTTGGAGCCAGATGTATTTTGGAATTCAGAATAATTCAGAACTTGCACGGGTAATATGATATGTAGACTACATGTTACATACCTTCCTGGCGAGATCTAGAGTAATAAAATACAGACATAATTTTATGGCACAATATTCAAAGCAAGCAGAGTAAAGAACGACTATAAGTAGCCTTGGGTCTGTTCAGTTCAGATTTTGCTGCCAAATGAATTTGTGTTCAATCTCCCCCAGTTGAGGACTCAGACATCTTCCTGGGAGGAAGGAAGAAGCTGGGTACCACAGTGGAGGACGGAGGATTCTGACAAAGTGCTAGTGCTGACTAAATAGATCACTGCTCTGGGTATCACGATTCTGTCTGATCCTTCGCCACTTCACACTGACCTTAACTCTGCTGTGATCCTTTCATCTGTAGCCCAAGTTACCCACTTTCTCATGGAGGAAAATAGCTGCTCAACTAACTAGTCCATGGTAGCTGTTTAACTAACTAGTTCACCGGGAGTCAACACTCTAAGAATCGTCTCCATAGCAGACCTATGTGATGGCCTCAAACTGCAAGTCAGACCCTCCATCCCCTGGAGGAAGTCTTTGAGTGAGTTCTATTGTTCCTGCCTCGGGAAACTGAGGCCTGAAGCCTATCTGCAAGTCAGAACCCTGCTATGGCAGCCCCCCTTCCCTCAGTGCCTCTCTCCCAACTCCCAAACTCCCCCTCCTGCCTCACACCCTCGCACCTGCTGTTCATTCTGCCCAAATGCTCTCCATTCCTCTCAATCCCCAGCTCCGCCCTCTCTCCCCGGGACAGGCACTCACGTGCTTGTGCCACCCTCACCTGCTCAGCATGGTGCTCAGGGTCCCAGCAGCCAGCACCTTTCTTCAGAGTCTGCCAGGGCTGTAACTGTCCAGAGTTCTGCCACCCCACAGTGCTCTCCCCTCATGCACATTGGTGAAAGCCATTAGGATAAAGATGGGCAAAACTTCTCTGCCAACCCTGAAGCAAGGTACCCTTACCATTTAGAGCGTCACTTACCCTAAATGAGATAGTAAGTCTTTTACTCACTTGGGCTAAAGGAAAATTGCAGTATCACATACAGGCAATCATCGCTAGTCCTTCAGTCTCCACAGGGGACAGTGTAATAGTTATTCATTTCTGTACCAACATTTTAAATGCTATACCTTTTCTGACAATGATAGATCAAAAAATTAGAAATGTATATTAGACCAATAAAAATTTTAAATAGGTGTCAGGGAGTAGTGTTTTAAAGTAATTCCTTTAATTGTCAGGCTTATGCCAAAAAACTAGCATCTTATATTGTAAAGAAAAATAAAACAATGAACGCTAGGTTACCTCTTTTGCTATATACACGTGATCATTAATTGCATCGTACTTTGAGAACACTTATGCATAAGAATTAGTCTTAGTGCATGATGACAAACTGCAGGATTAATGAGTGTGTGTGAGGGCTACCGGTTGTCGTAGGACACGCATATGAAAGGGGAGAACGGAGAAATGTTCCGGAAAGAGGCGCCGCAACCAGCCAGGGATCTGTCACCTGTTTCTAATGATTGCTGCAGGCGGGACAAATAAGGTGGATTAACCCTGAAATAGAACCTGAGATGCTGCAAAGAGTAGAAGGCTGGATCTGACTTAAGTGGAAGTACTCTGGAAAGGAAAAATTTTCTTTAAAAATGTAATGGTGAATAGGCCACAGCCCTCACTCTGGAGCTATTTGCGCTTTGGCTCCAGGGCCCGCGAGCGCCAGTCTCCTCTTGTGTCAGGGCGTCAGGCTCCTCTGCCGCGTGATGGGGACAGCAGGACCAGCGTCAGGACAAAGGACGTTGCACCTCACATAACCGGCAGATGACATCGACAGTAAAAACATTACCCCTTCACAGGATTTCCCATAACTTCCTATATTAGGCAATTGAGGGGACTTCTCAAATAAATTCTAAGGATTACATGAGTTCAGAGTCATCCAGCAATACTACGTGACCGACTTACAGTGACCATAAAGGTCGACTGACCGTGACCTTTCCCATCAGGCCTTCTTCTGCTCGCTGTCCCAGCCGATCTGTCCAGAGGTGCAGAATTTCATTAAGCTGGACCAGTGAGAAGCTCCACCCAAAGCTGTGGCCAGGAACCAGTGACCATCACTGAAGTCTCTCCCGCCGGGTCTGGACTAATAAAATGCAAACCCCGGGCCCTAAAGCAGCCAGGATCCAGCCATGTGGGGCTTCTGCAGCGTGGCCGCTGGGCAGAGGACGGGCTGCGCTGAGGGCCTGTCACTTGCAGCCCCAGGGCCCCTGAAGACGCCTGGCAAAGTGTAGTCCCTGGAGGACTTCTCCGTGGCTGAAGGATGAATGAATTAATAAGGGAGAGTGAGATTTTTAGGCCATGAAGGCAGTATATGCACAAGTAACTTGTTTATTCCATGTCTGTAAAAATCAGCACATAAAGCTTCCAAGAGATTAAAACACTTATTCTGAGAAACATCAGGGAGTCTTAAGGTTAGAAATGAACACTAGACGAGACAAAATAGTGTTACTCACTCCTTGTTGAAAATTAAATTGGTTAATGCCATAGGTAAACCTAATGAGCATTTATTCTGAAGTATTTCCCTTCCCTATCCTCATTATTGATGACCTTTTTTTAAAAAATAAAATATTTATCCTCATTAAGTCACAGCTAAAGCAAGGCTTGTAGAAACATATTAAGTCATACATAATATATTTGTGAAAATAATAAGTATGGTGTGCCTGGTAGCATGTTCACTAATGCTATTTAATTTAGAAATAAAATAGTGTCTATTTAAAGGAGTAAATGCAATGAAATAATTCTGAGTTGTGTATCCAGAATTAAAAGCAAAACACATAATACGGTGAAGGTTAATTATATCAACATATAGCTCCAAATGAAAGGGATTGTACTTATCAAAGTGAAACACGCAGGGAGACTGATGGTGAGAGATTGTATATCTGTATCTTTAGCCCCTGAAATCCATTATACTCTTCAATTATAATAATAACCACAATAATAGTAAGTGGCACTTAAAGAGCACCTTTCAAATTTGACATTGTAACAGTCTGCATTTATGTGGCATTGCTGCGAGAACACTCTGCACACTTTACCTCCTTGGGAATGCTGGAGAGGACTGTGTGGCGGAAGAGACACACACGCCAGACACTGAGCAGATAAGGAACTGGCCTCTGCCAGACCGGCCCCTCCAGCCACACCATGGTGCACAGCAGAGCCTGGCTCCAGCTGGGGTCTCTGCACACTGTATTATTGCACACGGGACTAATGCACTTGTTTGCAGACGGGACGGTTGCATCATAGGTACTTGAAAACACTTCCTTAAAATTTGATGCCTCATCTACAGTCATTCAAAACCAAGTCTCATGGCAGTTGTGTTGTGTGACTCTTACATTAACATTGCTGTTCCAATTCACCAGGTCCTTGCCTGCGTGTGATGTCAGTTCAAATTCATAATTCCATCAGGAAAGATAGACATGATTATACTCCAACTGCAGCATCTCAAAACAACCCATAACCACAGAGGTTGACCAGATGCCCCACATGTTTTGACCAGGAAGGGCAGAAGGGAAGCTTTGATAAGTGTTGGATGCACACCAGAAGCTATACAATGCGTGTCTGAACCTGCAGGTTGCCTGGACACTGATTCAATCAACCATAGATCAAAAAATTTCGGGAAAAATGAGTGACATGTACGGGATTTTTTTCTTCTCATTATTTCCTAAACAATACAGTATAGCAACAATTTTTGTGTCATCTACCTCATGAAACAGACATGCCTTGTCGGCTTTCTGCAGTCTAACGGACATAGCAGCCTTTCTCTGTGACTGGGCTTAGAACTTCAAGTTTGGAAATGAAATGTAACCCTATCTACCCTCAGCCATACACCCTTTTTTTCTTTCTTTTTTTTTTTTAATATAAGTGGCTAGGTTAACTAGAATGAGCACAAGTCTTCGTCTCAGTCTTGAAAGCCTAATGTGATGTGCTCATCACTGATAAGCTGCAGCCATGGAGAGACTGGAAAGGTGGTCAGCACTGAGGAGATGGAGGTGGCCTTTTCAAAGACGCGACCTGCAGAATTAAACAGGAGGAAAACAAATGGAGACATGAGGAATATAAACTACCTTTTCAGAATTGCTTCCTTAAGAGCTGAAGGGACGTTACTGTAACCTGAGTGGAAACAGAAAGTAGACGTGGGAAAAAGAGACTCTGGTGTTGGCAGAGCCGCAAGCTGACACCCTCATGCACTCGATGGTTTAATTTTCCCTTCTGCTTGCTCTCTGCAAGACTGGATACAGACCAGGCAATGAAGAGACGCAAAAAGCCAACGAGTGGACGTGAATCAGAGCAGGCGTGAGCACAGAGCCTGGGCGGGGCCTCCTCCAAGGCCCAGCTCTGTTTCTGGTTCTCCTTCAGATGAAAGGCGCTGGGGAACTTGTGGATATTATTATTCCCTGGGAAATGCTGAGAATTTGGCACTTTCCTCCCCCACCACTCGGCTGGCTGGCCTGAGGCACCTCTCCCCTGTCTGCTTGTGATTAAGGTCCCCCCTGAAATGCAGGCAGCCCAGGTGCGTGTGCTCTCTGGAGCACACTGTGCCCATCTGCACCGCGAGTATCCGCGGATGTTCCAAAAGTCCCTGGCTCCTCTCTCTTCCCTCCCTCTCTCTGATCCGTATCCCTCCTCCACACGCTTTTCTAATTACACAACTTTAGCCACCAAGAAACGCTGTGCTAATCAAACCTGATGCTGCCGCTGCTGACACACAATTGATTGCATCACATAAGACCTAAACCAAAGTCCATCCCTCTCCCACACTTTCTTTTTCTGTAGAGAATGTTGGATTTCTGAGCTATGTTATGACCACTGGGGACTTTAAATGAATAAAAGTTAAAGAAAATACATGATTTTAATTCAGCACATGTTCTAGTGGGGATGAAAACCTGAAAATAAGGTTCACGAGTCCCTGGAGCACCTGTCCTTGTGTATGACTGGGAACCCACGTGTCCCCACCCTGCACCCACAGCCCGACCCACAGGTGACGTGACCTGCGCTTGGGTTGAGGTGATCTGCAGGCAAGAGCGCTCAATTCTTCTCTTTTTCCTCCTTCTTCTGTTGTGTTTGTTTGAATTTGATACTCTAGAGCCCACAGTAGAAAAGAAAAATCTGTTTCTGAATCTGCCCTCCCGTAAATACTGAAGCTAACTCGACCCCCGAGCCACTCAGACAAGTTGGGACTTGGGTTAAAATCGCTTACATGCTGCTCCTACCGAGAGAGTCGGAGAGCGCTCTGCAGATGAGGCTGCCTGAGAGGTCTGAGCAAAATGTGTGTACTTGTTTCACTGAAAAGACCTGCAAGCTTGGAAGCAAGCTCATCTGTTTTCGACTGGTTCCCTCGCATAATTGTTTAAAAAGTGTATTTTAACTGGGCCGGGTGGCATATATCTGTGAAGTGGCTCACATCTGAGACTGTTTCCCCAGCCTCACTCTGGGAGGCTGAGACAAGAAGATTGCAAGTCTGGCTGAGCCCAGCCTGGGCAATTTATCAACTTATGGAAACCCTTAAAAAAAATATGTATATGTGTATGTATAATAATCACTATCTCTTTCAATTATTCTCTGCGAAAAGGTAATTGCATAACACTTTCCTTAGCTTTCAGCTGTGTGAATGTTGTATTCCTTATGTCTGTGTTTATTGTAGTTGAATGCAGTGGCTATTCCTAAAAATATAATAGACAAGATTTAAAACAAAGATTTAAACTATCTGATATACTTTCAGAAATCACCAGTATTTTTCCTCTGAATGAAGTAAAAGGATTAAGAAGTGATGGCTTACATTTTATAACCAATAATTTGTTAAGAATAATTAGCTGTCATTGATGAATTAACTGGGAACCAATTTGTAGAATTAAAACAGCAATTCTTCAATAAACATAAATTTTGACAATGACATTTTGCAATACGTATCATGATCAATATTTTAAATCATTAATTTTTACCACCATGTGGCTGATTTATTTTGTGCATTGCAAAGTAATTTAAGTGGGAAAATGATGTGACTACTGGTATATGTTTTTACATATTTAGAAACAAACTTCTAGTATTTCATTAAACTCTTTAAACTATTCAGAAACTTTTTGTCCAAAATTATGCATGATGAGAGAGAAAGATGTGCATCATTGTCAATTTTAAAATAAAAAGAAATATGAAAATCGATAAGATAATTTTAAATTTAATGTAATTTGTATATACCTATCTATTTGCTATTAAACTAGGCTCGAAATCCATATCTTCTTGAAGTCAAAGGAGAAAAATATGTTCATCAGTTTAATATTATTAAAATTTCTTGCTTTTTGAAAAAGGCTCATTAGAAATAATTTGGTCTATTCTGAAGATTTCCATAAAAGAAATTCAGATTTTCAACATTACATCAAAATGCAATGTGTCACAAAATTAGTCCAAATTTTTACTTTTTGAAAATGAAAAGTATATGTTTAAATGCATAAACGAAAGTATTATTAAGGTCCTAGTAGATGTATAAAACAAGGCTATAAATATTCACTTCAAGAATGAATTTCAAACATAGATGTGGTACTGTGTTTAGGCATTCTAGCTATAAGGAGTGCTATTTGTAATCTTTTAGCAGACAGGGGGTGAACGCTGCAAGCAGAATTATATATCCATGAATAAAGAGTATGTAGGGGTGTTGGGCAAAGCCTCGTTTATCACTTTTGTGCATGTTTTATAATTGCAGAGACAAAAATGCATACAAGTTACAATGCTCATTTAAAAATCCATTCACAAATCATTTGAAAATTTGTAGAATTGATCTTCTTAATTATACCATTAAGTTAACTCCTAATTGTTAGAGATTCTGGCTATCAGTCACTGACTCCTAATCTTTGACAACAAATCATCGGCTTTTCTTGCGTGTTTGTGTAATGTGTATAATCCCAAGAATGGGCTAAGGCATGGCAAGTTGGTCATAAAAGGGGCATATTTCACCAGACTAGGAAGTGTCATTTTGGGCTGACAAAGTTGAGGTACCTATTTTCCATGACCTGAGAAAGGATTTTAAATCGGGCTGTGTAGAATTTCGAAGAGCCAAACATGCAATATGGAAATATGAGCGATCTGCATTGAACAAACTACTTCACTGAAGCAGTGTTTATCCTGCAAATCGCAGATCTCATCCGGTGAAATTCTGATACTATCGAATCATGATACCAGGCAACTGCTTAAACCTACAGCTGCCTGCCTCCCTTCTGTCTTCCCATGTTTTCTGTTTTCTTCCTTCCCTGGGAGCTCCCAGTCCCACTATCATATTTTATTTTTGCATTCTGAATGGAAATAGTCGCCTCTACTTGAACTTTTAAGAGAGTTTTCATTTCCCCTGCAGCATCTCCTCCAATTCCAATATTACAGCTGATTTTTAGCTGCATTCCTGCTGTAGCTGATGATCTTGGTTTTTATTCATGTCTTTTTCAGATCTCAGCAAACCTGGACGTTAGAGCCATGTGTGAACTCCCTGCCACCAGCCAGGGACGGTTCCATCCCCACCTCTGCTCTGCACCTCCGCTCTTTCTCCTGATGTGCAGCAGAGCCCCTGCCTGCGGGGAAGACTGTAGATTGCAGGTGTCATGTGACAACGCGGGTCACTGGCCACATGGTTGTCCCCAGAACAGAGCCTTGTCCCCTGGCCACAGCTGTCGAAGATGCTGTTTAAGTATGTCCTGCTTCAAACATGTAAGCTGCATTGCTTCTAAACAACAGCTTCCCTTTCTTTCATTTTTTTTTTAATATTTACCTTTTAAGTTGTGGCAAAATACAGAAAACATAAAATTTACCATTCAAACCCTTTTCAAGTGACAGTTCAATAGGGTTGAGTCCATCCGCAAGGCTGGACCGCCCACTCCATGGTGCAGCCAGGGATCTAATTTCGCAAAACTGAAACTCTCACCAGTGAACGCTGACTCTGTTCCCTCTTTTGTCCACTTCCTGACAATCATTCTCTCTTTCCTCGGGAATGTTCTCTCCTAATTTGCGAATTACCAATACTGTATTCTGAGGTGTAGTGTGCTTGCAGGCCACACCAAGAAGCCAGTTCAAATTATGTTTCTAAGAATCTCATTCAAAGTGGCCCTCCCAGGGGTGGGGATTTAGCTCAGGGGGAGAGCACTTGCCTTGAAAGCTCAAGGCCCTGAGTTTGATCCCCAGCACCTCACCCCCCATCAAAACAAAACAAAACAAAAAAGTAGCCCTCATCCAGTCTCCAAGGTACATTCCTGTCCTCCTCCCCACTCCACCCGTTCCACCCACTCTTCCCCTCTGGAAAATTATGATATAAAGAGATGGTCACATTTTATACATTTTATATGCAAGAGCAATATTTTCTTTTGGTGGTGTTTCTATACTACAGTATCATAGGTCAAGTGCTCAGAAAACCGTTTTTATTTTCTTTATCAAGATAATGTTTTAAAAAAAGGTTTATTAATTTCTCAGAAAAAGATTTTCGTGCCTTAATCACTAATTCCATATAGAGAGAAATTATAGAGGAAAGAAGAATTAGAGAAGAGAATAAAATGAGTTTGACACTGCTGAGTATATAGTTCTTTGTCTATTATCATCGTGTGATATCTTAAACAGTATAAAAAGAATTCTGATGCTACTTAAAATCAAAGCTATATTTAAAACTGAAAAAACATATTTATGTACTGTAGCTCTGTAAAAATTAAAATGTTAGTGGTTTTAACATATATGCTGGGGAGGAAATAACAGCATAAAATACTTGCAAAGACTGATAGATTGTTTTGTTTCCT
Source organism: Hystrix cristata (assembly GCA_004026905.1). Lineage (NCBI taxonomy): Eukaryota > Metazoa > Chordata > Mammalia > Rodentia > Hystricidae > Hystrix > Hystrix cristata. The sequence continues at coordinate 22,110 of PVJO010004723.1, forward strand.
TTCCTTTCATTTTGGTGCTGGTGATCAAACTCAGAGCTTTGTGCTTGCTGGGCAAGTGCTCTACACTGAGGTAAACCCCTAACTGCCTTAGACTGATATATTAAAATAAATAAAATATTTACTTAGAATTTGTGTATAACATGTAGGTTTTATATAACCCCAATAAAGATGTTTTTAGTTGTTTAGACAGAAATATCCTAATGTAAGTTAACAAATAAATGGGAGTATAGAGCCATCAAGAAGGCTACAAGTAATCATATAGTTAATGCAATAAAACTGAAACACAGTCACCTCCTTGTTGACTTTGGAATCCTCTCATCTTTATGCCATGTTCATATCGACTTTTCATTCCTGAAGGGTACCAGGAAAGCACCATAAACTCTATGATATAGTATTTGAATGTCTTAGGAAAAAAGACACATCCGAAGATGTCAGGGAATTTTCCTTCATAGATGTTTCAGTAGTAAATCAGCATTTGTAAGTCTGGTTTCTTAAAAATGACAAAGACATTTGTCTGATTACACAGATGCCCATGATTTCTTAGTTTCATAAGGACGCCAAATTCAGATGCAGCTCAAGAATATTAGTAACGTTTCTAGGGATCTAGCTGGGAAATAGCACCATTTTCTTGTGTTGAAAGTTACAAACAGTTATCCATAATTTAATAGTCAAATATAGTTGCTATTTTTTCTTAACTGCTCCTTTTTAAAGAATTTTGTGGAAAGAACTTGTGGCTTCGTTTGTTGTTTCCTGAGCAGTTTGGAATTTCAAGGTATAACATTTTCTGTGGTTTATACATGTCGATGTCACTTTAGCGTGTGAAGCATCTGTTTTCTTTCGACAGTTCGGTATATGTATCTGCATATAAGCCAAATCATTCGGCTAACAACCGGCATCACTTCGCTTGAACTAGAAATTTGTAAAACAATTTTAAAAGGTTACACTGATGATTGCAGCATGTTTATATGAAACACAATAAGAAATTAACTCAAAACACCGATAAAAACCTGCGTAACATTAATGTCACCAGTGTTTCCTGTCACGCGGCGATAACCCCGCACCTCTCTGGTGTGTAGCACGCCGTGTGACAGTGCACAACACTCTCTGCATTGAAGGGACGATTTTTATCAGTTTGAGGAAGAATTGTTTTTTTGAAAGTAAAATATAGTTTTTTTTCCTCAAATCAGATAAAGTTTCCAGGTATTTTGTTAATAATTTTCTACTTAGGTATATTGACCTTTATTTGCTGGTTTCTTCTCAGAGCTCTATGCAGGGATGTCAAAAACTGTACTTGCAGAAATGAAAGTATCCTCATTATGCTAATTTAGGTTCCACTGATAGGCATGTTCTGTTTTATAAATTACATCCTCTTGTCAGGAGTCAAAATGTATTTAAATAACTTCATGGAAATTGTCACCAGGATTTAAAATTGTGTGTCTTCTCTACCATTGTTGATTTAATCCATGGGCTTAAAAATGGATATACATTTATTTGAAATGGGTGCATGATTATTTTGTCATAAATGTTATCTAAATGAAACCTAGATGTGAGTGTAATTTCCATGTATATTTTGATAAAGTTTTGCATTTTAGAAATGCATTTTAATTTTCAGCCTTAATAAGATATGCTAAGTAGTATTAGTTGCTGTATATTTTAGTGCCAACAAGTTTGTTTCCTGCGTACTTGGAATTTTCCTAAAGGGTAAAATAAATATACATGTTTTCACAAAATTATTAAAATATCAAAAATTAAAATGAAAGGGGGTTTTGATTTATGAAAATCATTTCCTGTTCACTAAGAAGAAAAGCATTTCTAATTTGCACTTCCATGTCACATGCTGGAAAACAAAATGTGGTCTCATTGAAATTGAGCATATTTACAAATATCCAAATCCTGAATAAATGATTTTTTAATGTGAACTTAAAAGAGTCTAATAGTTTTAAACTTGCTACTTAAACTATCAAAAGAAATCCAGGGAAGGATGAAGGGCTTCCACCAACACGATCATTTTATTAGAGAAAAATGTATTACATTTCCTTTTCAACCATTTCTGATAAAAGATCAGATTTCATTATTTTTTTTTTTAGAAAACCTGTGTCTTACACTTGGGTTTTGCACTCATTTGATTTTACTTTTCAGAATGACCAGTACTGCTGTTACAATAATCTTTGATGTTCCAAAAATGGAAAAATCAAAGTGAAGAGCTAAATCTGTTCGTTTTTCAAACATATTAATCTTGTCAAGATAATACATAAAATTCAATCCCTGAAATTTTTTCCAGAGCCCTTTCTCCTCTCTTCTATCCAAAATATGAAACCACTTAGAAGGATAAAGCACTGTGGACCACTGCAGAAAAAGAACGCAAATAGTATTTTGCCTACATGGATTTCAAAATGACCCAAGTGGACTAACTTTGCCTGGTCCGCAACGATCTGTTTGTGTAACTATTGACATTTGTCCTGCGCACTTAGCTCATATGTATGTCAGACTGAGAATTTCTAGTGTGGCTTTTTTAACAATTCAACTGAGTTTCAAACCCCTGACAGTAACAAATACAAATTGCACCAGCCCCCAAAAAATTGTTGGGGCTAATTTTAATATTAATGAATTCTTTACAACCTCAGTTCAGCGGTTTCGATTAAGCTTTAATTAGTAGCCAGAGGGGAATCCAAAACAAAAATAAGGAGTTGAATTGCTAATTAAGTTAGTTTGATGAGGTAGAGTTTTAGTAAAAGACTGGTTGTTGTTAGCTGTGCAAGTTCTGACAAGCTAAAAATACTAAAGATTATTATTATTGTAACTAACGTCCTACGTTACCACCAGCTTTCTGCACGGAGCAGACAGTTCATTAGAGTTGGAGGCTTTGGGTTGTCAGTACTGGAATTAAGGCCTTGTTAATAAGAGAGTATTGCATGGAAGTAGAAACCCGAGACAAGACCATGGGACTTTAACTCTGATCGCTTGTAAATTAACTAGCTATTTCAGTTGTCCCCAACTACATGTATCTATCCACTAAGAGTGTTTTGTGGGGTTTTGCCTTTTTCTTTTTCTTCTTTTTGTGGCATCCATTGCAATTTCCATGAGGACCGACTTATTAGAACCTGATGTTACAAAGGAATTTGCTTTCTCTTCTGCTGATGGTGAAAATATTTTTCTTGATGTTCAGACCCTGAACAACTTCCAAAATTCCATAATTTCATAATGAATTTGAAATTTAAACCACTACTGGAAAACATGGAAAGTCTACTACTCAAAGATTAAGGTATATCCTCTCACCACTACCGATACTCTTCTGAAAAAAATTGAGTACTCTCAATAATAGGATTTTTAAAAAAATCTACTTGGGTGATTATTATTTCAAACCTGAAAATTAACCCATTTGTGTAATTGGCTATTCCTCTTTGGATATGAATTCTCTCTTTCCGCCCCAAAGACTAATTATCCCCTCAAAGCTCTCTGGTGCCGGGGACTCTCCCAGGCTACACAAGAGGAATGACAACCATCTTTTGCAGGATTGTGGAGAATGTAATTTGATTTCTCCATACCCCAATGTTTTCTATAATTTGTGTTTTATCCTCTTGCTTAAGGTTTCAAAACCTACAAACCCAATAACTTAGGGATAAGAGAAGACAGAAAAATAAATGATATTGTTCCTGAGGTATTAAATATAAGCCTGGCTATCGGAGTTGCATGGCCGTCGCGAATCATAATCAGGTACTTTGACTTAACACTGTTTTGTTTTATAATAAGGTGGTTGCCATATGTTGGAAAACCTATCCGCCTGTGTCTGAGGGGATCCATACCTCTGTAACAAATCCAAAAACTCATTTCATAATGCCTTCAATCTACCCATTGTAATGTAGCTCCACAAGTGAAAATCCACATCCAACTTTGCTCATGAATGTGGCTGGAAGATTACGTATATTATCATGAAAGGCTAAAGGCAAGCAGTGAATTAGAATGCAGTAGATCTAGCAAAAATAACTTTCAGTAAATCTTCTTTTAATGCATAGTTTACAATTTTCTTTTGCTCAGCGTGAAACTGATTAAGATCCCCCTTCTAAGGAATATTTTCCCCCCACGCAGACACATTGTTTAATACAGTTACAGCCCCCAGTACTTGACAAATCAGAATTTTGATGCTGCAAATGTGATGCTTGTTTAACAGCAGCGGAGAGTATTAATAATTTATCTATTTGAATGTACAATAGATTCCAATTATAGTATTTCACATGGTGCGGCAACCAAACACACATTCTCATAGTGGTGAAATCCTCATTGACGGCATGGTACAGCTATCTGTTAGAGGAATTCAGAAATCTACAAGGATCAGTAAGTGGGTTTGCCAGTTGTAACAAGTTACAATTTAAATGAATAAATATTAGAAGTTGTCATTTAAACAAGTAATAATACCATGAAGAGAAAACTTTTCTTTAAATCAACACCATTGGTTTCTCAAGATAAACTCTGTTCTCAAAGTTTGTAAAATTAAAGATGAGAATTAATCTCTTGTATTTGCTCATTTTTAAATTTTCCCTTCTAATATAATACCTACTACAATCAGCTTGAGGTGAGTTATGTGAGATACAAAATAATAAGAACATTAAAACTCTTGTTTAAAATCTTAACTCATAATCTATGCTTGTGTTTCTGGGTTACCAAATTAATTAGTCCAGTGAGTCAGAGCTTGAAATACGAACAAAGAAAAAAGTCAAATAAACCTGCTGTTGAATGATTTTTAAAAGCCACTGAGGACCAGGTTTTATTAACCAATTATTCTCTAGTTCCATTATACACAAAATCTAAAACTATCCCAACGTATTGATTTTAAAGGTAGAAAATTATGTATTTTATTCCTTGATTGCAAAATACTCTAAGAACTTATTAGAGTTCTGTTCTCTTTCTTGCTCTAGGATATTAAAGGATGTTACTGACAGTGAGATTTCTTTCTTTGTCTCCCAGAATTCATCTGCCTTCAGACACGAGAGGTTGAACAGAGAATATAGGAGAAGTATGCCTGAGACTTAAAGCAACAAGTAGTTTAAATGTGGTAACACAATGTTATGAGATCTATCTTACTAATTGCTTTACTATGTTCTTTTATCTCATGAAACCCCACCTTTTAAAATTCATTCATAAATATAACTAAAGATATACCCGTAAGACAAGCAAACGCATGTCCCAAGGCGCCATCACAGCTGGGCCACGAGGAGGGTTGGGTCCCTCTGTCTCTGGGCAGGCAGCTGTCACTCTCAGCACCGGATCTGCAGTTCCTCTTCGCAGCACCTGAAGCATAGAGTCCTGAGTTTTACTATATGTGGATGTGAAGAAGTAGATTAGTGTTTATGTTAACGTAAAGTGTCTTCCCGAGATCAGGTTGTTTGCACATTCTCAAAAGTAGAGTGGTCCTTGAGGAAAGAAAATGATAGAAATCCTTTAAATTACAAGTTAAATGATTAAATGAGACTTTCACCATAAGAACTTTTCCAGGCTTAGAGAAATGAAGAAAAATAAGCGCGTTTATTTTTTTACTACTTCTCACCTAGCTGTGCAATTCTAAAAGAAACATTGCTGTGCTTTTTTGTGTCCATAGAGTGGTCTGCTATTTCCAGAGTTAACAAGCCCCCTTTGCTTCCAAACTACATGAGATTTTAAAAATGAATATTGTAAAAATAATAAAGCTGCTTCTGGCTTAGCTTTAACTCTCATGTAATCTGTCCTTAAGTAAATAAATAAGACAGCCGCAGCATGCAAAAAGCATCCTTCCAGCATAATCATCAGATTTGTGAAACCGCCCAGGTATTAGGTTTTTAGTCAAATGAGTGCTGTAGGAACGATGATTATGAAGATTAGGAAGTTTAACATGCTTGTATCTTAGAGGTCTATTTGGTCTGTAACTTGATAATAGTATCAGCAAGTCACTGAAATTTGTATTTACCTGTGTCACTACATTTTATCTGCAACACAGGAAAGAATGGACTGCGAATTTCTGTTCTCAGAGTCTCCAAAGGACCATCGTGTCATCTTTGAATACATTTCTTAGGGTAACTCTTGTGTCACATCTTAGGAAATTCAAGAAGATAAGTGACCCAATGCAAATTTGGAGGGGACCACGCAGCAAGCCCATTTCTGAGCTCTAAATTCCGCAGTCACTCCTGGAAATGATCCTGTTCCTGCTGTGGTTACGGTTGGTCCAGGCAGCTCCCCAAAGCCTCGGGGCGGGCGGGAGGGAACCTACAGGGCTGAGGGGATGCCGCGTGCTGAGATGGATAAGGAGAGCTTGGGAGATTTATTTTGCAGCGATGCAGAGGAAATTGGGATTTCAAAATGTCTTTGTTGGGGGTGGGTACTTCGCCCATAGGGCAAGGAGATGAGCAGAAGAGACATAGGGCCTCTGTCGCCACATCAGTTTCCACATGGGTGCTGATCACTGCCTGGTAAAGTGGTACATACTGCAGAGTTTATAAGTAATGAATGAAAGAAAGAAGGAAAGAAGGAAAGCGAAAGAAAGAAAGAAAGAAAGAAAGAAAGAAAGAAAGAAAGAAAGAAAGAAAGAAAGAAAGAGAAAGAAAGGAAGGAAGGAAGGAAGGAAGGAAGGAAGGAAGGAAGGAAGGAAGGAAGGAAGAGAGAAAGAAAGAAAGAAAGAACGAACAGTCACACTGGAATCAAAGTCATCTGTTACAAAAATAATCTTTCTTCTTTGTAGTACTCCTTTTATGTAATATCTATTACACCTCTTTGTCCTTATTTACAGTTATGGTTTCTCATATCACAGAAACAATTTGATGTGTACTTGTGAGTGTCTGATTTATTTCACTTAATAGTATGTTCTCAAGGAACACCCATTACACACAAATGACTCTAGTTTATCCTTTTTTATGGTGGTGTAATACTCCATTGTGTACAAAAACCACATTTTCTTTAGCCATTCATTGGTTGTTGGGCATTTAGGCAGTTTCCAAGACTTAGCTATTACAAATTGTGTTGCTATAAACATGGTCATGCATATATCCCTGTGGTATGATGATTTTAATTCTTCTGGGAAGATCCCCAGTAGGCGAATAGGTGGATCAAATGGAACCTTTAGTTGTAGTTTTTTGAGGAATCTCCATACTGATTTCCACAGTGACTGGACCAGTCTACAATCCCACCAACAGTGGAGGAGGGTTCCTTTCTCCCCACAGCCCAGGCAGCATTTGTTATTGGTTGATTTTTCCATATACACAGTTCTTTCTGGAGTGAGGTGGAATCTTAACGTTGTTTTGATTTGCATCTCTCGGATGACTAGTGATATTGAACACTTTTTCATATATTTGTTTGCCATTTTTATTTCTTCATCTGAGAAATGTTTATTCATTTCAGTTGCCCATTTTTGGATTGGGTCTTTAAATTTGGGAGGTTTAATTTTTTTGAATTCTTTGTATATTCTAGATGTTAGACCTTTGTCTGATGGATAGCTAGCAAAATTTTTTCCCATTCTGTGGCTTTTTTCCCTGCTCTGTGGGTGATTTCTAGGCACTGACAGTGCTCCCACCCTGGAAATCCCAAAGGGAACGTCAGCATTTTAGGGGAGCGTCTGTGGATGAAGCTGCTCCCTTGGAAGGAGCTGGGCCCTGGCAGCCCCCTCTGTGGAGAAGGGGTGCCAACGCTGCACAACTTCCTATTCTGGGGCCTGCGGGTAGGGCCAGGCAGGAGACGGACAGCTGCCCAGGCCGAGATGCTCTGGGCACAGGGGTGTGTCCTGTGTGCAGGGACAGGGAGAGACAATAAGGGCGCACTTTCCAGACGAAGGGACCGAGGTCAAGCAGTTCCAGGAGCTTTGTTCAGTCTGTCCTCAGTGCTCTGGGCAAGAGGAAGGAGGCGCTGGCTCCTCTTCCGTCACGAGGTCCCTTCTTCCCCCACCCCCCTGCCACTCCTAGTGCCAGCAGGACTCCCCAGGAGGGCCCTGGAGCAGGAGCCCTGCGGCCCAGGTGACAGGAGAGTGTTGCGGGAGAATTGTCTTTGCTGTTCATTTGTCCTGTTGAGTCAGTCATCTCTGGGACCCAACAGCACTGCCCTGGAAGGACGCTCAGTCTCACTACCACCCTCTCTTGAAATCAGATTCAGAGCACCGCCGGTCCCCACTGAGTACAAGGGAAAGCCAGCTACTTTCCCTCGCCAAGGCTCCTTTGCAGCTGCCCCGCAAAGTCTCTGTTCTGATGCTCAGAGCAGAGTGGGCGGCGGCAAGTTAGCTCAGGGCGGTGGCGGCAGTAAGTCCCCTGCGCTTCGTGCCCAAGTCACCCTGGCAACAGACCTTCTTAGCGCTTTGGGGGTTTCCGTTTGTTTGTTCTCCAAAAGTGCCTAAACAGAGAAGGAAGGAGAAGAGGGAGGGAAGACTGTCAGTATTTTAAAGAACATTCTTCCATTTTATAGGACTCTTCTCTAATAGACACAAAAGAGAAGGTCTGGCTGAGCATGGCTGTGTTGTGGGACACACGGGAAAGGCAGAGAAGAGGATGGCGCGCTGGAGCAACAAGACGACATGTCCGCCTGACACTTCCGAAGTGTGGCAGGAAAAGCCTTCGGTTGCTCAATACGCAAACACAGTCGTCACCCACGCCGTCCCTCCTCAGAACTGTCACAGTGTCTATGTGGTCGGAAGTCACCTGACGACTTCGAGCTAATCTGCACCGAGTGCCGTGAGACCGTGCGAACCCCAAGCTGGGAAGGCGCTCAAGTCCACGGCCAGCTCTGCGGCTGCTCTGTGAAACGAATCAACCCGTTTGAAAACCGAACAGGGTAATGTTGAAAATTTAGGAGACACTGATGTACTAGCTCCCAGAGAATTGTTTTCATGAAGCATCTATTGGAACCATATTCATGGGGACTAACCCCGAAGTTTGTAATTTCACTGGAAATGAGATAAGCATGCCACATTTTCTAGAAACTAGTGATACCTCATTTCAAGAATTTAATTCCTTCCACACCTCTGGTCACAAACTGAATTGGACTAGAGCCACACCCAATTTCCCACATGGTCAGCCCTCAACTGAACCACTGCATTTGATTGACTCTTGTTTGTGACCAGAATGGTGGAAAGCATTAAGCTCATGAACCGAGGTATAGTAAGTCCCGACCTATGAATGACTTCTGATCTGAGAGAAGGTTGGTAAGGTGGATTCATTCTTAAGTCCGACAAAGTGAGTCTTACACACCTTTGACAAAAATACACAGTGTAAAGCATAAAAAACCAAATGTGAGGTTCATTTGTGTCTGTGAAAGTTCACAACTCTAATGTTCATTACTTACTGTAACAGTAAGCAAATGAACTAAAAGTCAGTGCACTTTCTAAAAGAGGGTTTATTACAAATTTCGTGCAGCTACTTACAAATGTTCTCATGTTTGTGACACCTCTCGTGTGTGGATTTGCAGAGCTAAGGTACTGAGGTCAGCGTGCAGCCCTGGCCGGGTCTCCTGGAGGAGCAAGATGGTGGGATAGAAGACGTTTGCACAAAAAAATCGGTCACTTTTCCCTTGGGCATGCTGAATGAGTGACACACATCCCTGGCTCCAGATAGAACAGCCTAGCAAAGGGAAAAAGATTGGTCTTTTGTACTGCTTTACAAATTATCAGATCCTCTTACTGAAAATTAAAGTCCTGTATGATTCCTATTCAGAGAGAATCATCCACCAGCATGGGGGCAGGGCAGGGTTAATGGGCTGGTTGTGAGCAGGTCCTGGGGCTGCCTGCTGCCGCACACCTTCTGGAGGGCAAAGTGCAACCTTTCTGACCTGCCGCGACATCAAAGACAGATAACCCTAAATAAATGCCATCAACCCCTCTCTTGTAGTCAAAAAAATCAAAGCTGTGTCATTAGTAATAAACTATGACTTCATTAGGATGGGGGAAATAACAGGGTTAGAGAAGAATGTGTCAACAATTGGCAAAGGTTTGTCGTTCATTAATTATCACCTTTGTCTGAATACAAATATTATCCTCACATATTGTAGGTGAAAGATTGCTATGAAAATAACTCTTGCTATCTATGAATATTGTTTTGTGGATTTTTAGGACTCAGGTAATAGGTTAATTCGAGGACATTTTTGTAAAAGAGTCTTTATTTCACATAAATATTCTGTTAGTGAATGATGATAGTGTTTTAATATTTAATGCCTAGAATGATCTCTTAGAGAGAAATTAATTTTTACTTTTATATATAATTGTCCTAATTACAAATTTGCTTTCTTTATCTCACTCGCTATGTAGAAATGAATCATAAACGTTAGTCCGGTTACAGTCTTTCCAGCTTTTTTCACTGGAATTATTTTGGTTAACTGAAGTGAAATACTACTTTTTTCCAGGAGGAAATATCAGTCAGAGGAAAAATTGCTTAAGTACAATTCAGTTCATAAAACTGTGTTTATTTGTCACAAGAGAACTGTTGGTCTTAAGAGGCTAATAGAAATATAAACATGATTTTCCTGATAGTTATCTCTAATCTAATTTTCACTCAAAATACAGCCAGATTACATTTTCGTATTCCATTGGTTGCAGTCCCTCCTGCCACCAATGTGTATTTCAGTAACAGGCTATTCTTCATCCTCAACGATTGGGCCAGGATTAAGAAAAAGGAGAAATGGCCTTCTATGTTTATCTGTTTCTACATAGACATGACAGAGTATGGTGTGGCTCACTCAGAGGTGAAATTTGATGTCAGCTTTATCCTCCAAGAAAGGCAAATAGAGAGAGAGAAAGAGAGAGAGAGAGGGAAATGGAGGGAGAGGGCGAATAATTATGTGGTAAGATTCGTGTTACCCCTCTCCAAAGTAGGTTATTTCTAAATTTCAAATCGTTATCATATGTATGTGGAATTTGTCAAGGACCCACGTGTGTTTATATTTGAAATACTCAGTAGAACCATAATGATTTTGCTTTCACTGAACATCCAAATGCATGACAAATATATACCAATGCATTTCGACATTTAGCTTGGCTGAATCTTTTAATGTGGTATCATTATAGACCACCCAGACAATTTAATGCAATGATACGAAATGCACAATGCTAGGTCATGAAATACACGAACTACCTGAGTCATAGATTGCTTTAAAAGTATATTTACCAGAAATTACAAGTGGTCTGTATTCGATCTGTGAATATTGCAGCTCTCATTCCTCACTACACACTACTTACGCTTAAGGAGGCAAGCTGTGGTGAGAGGCACGCTTACAAGTATGTCACATTAGTGAGCTTGGGCAGCATCTCTGTGTTCCAGCTCAGACAGCACTGACTTAAGGCCCCTCGATATCCATTCTAAACATGATAATTACGGATGTGCATTTCGGGGCTATTCTTTTTTATTAATCGAATTAACAACACAAGGAACTACTGAGTCATTTTTTATGAGTGATTTAATTCCACTTTAAAAGAAATTTATCTTCTTGGAGACAAAATTTCCCATTTCATATGGACGATCCCAACACACCACACATGGGAACCAAATGCCCTGGATTATTCACAACTGTTAGCATGGTGTTGGGAGTGGAAAGCGACCTCCCTCCAGCCTTCTAGTTTCTTTGGCTCGGCTAAAAATGACATTGACATAAGGCAGATTAACAGGAGAAAAAATAATTTTAATTATTTGTGTGCACACAGAGTATCCTCAAAACATGAGACTGGAGAAGTATGAGCAGACTGAAGCTGATACAGCATCCTGAACTCCAGACAGGAAGAGGGCAAGGGGGCCGCAGGGGACTTGGAGACACATGGGATTGTGGGAGGGTGCTTGGCAAACCAAGATGGCGTGACGATACCAAGCCGAAGCCCCTTAGGATGTAAGAGTAAGCAATATTCTAAGATGTGCCATTAACCTCCAGCTGCCAGTCCTGTGACCCAGTGCAGAGATTTCTGTGACCCAGTGTAGAGATTCCAGTAACAGAGTCCCTTTTGGACAGTCCCTTTTTGGGCAGATAAGAGAGTATAGACACGGCCTGCACTTCTGTCCTTTGTCTCCCAGGGTTCTTGGTTCAAGGTCAGCAGCACACCAGAGTGGAGGATTTTGGAGTGGCCTTTTCTGAATGCAGTCTGTTACAAAATTCTGTTCCTGTGCTAGAATTAGCTCAAGTCGTGCATCCATAGTTTTCATCCAGAGAATTTAAATATACTTAGGATAATGTAGGATTGAGATGTTTCAGTTTGTTTTTCATTATTTTTCTTTTTTTAATTTACATTGACCCATAATTGTATTACTTATAGGTAAATGGATGGGCATTTCTGCGAATTGTGTATTTCTGAGTGATGTGATGTTCCAAGCCACATTATCTATTGTATAATGATCAAATTAGTGTAATAGCACATCTAACATATTAAATATTTATTGTTTCTTCATGGCAAGAACATTCAGAATCTTCTCTTTTAGCTAACTTGAAAGATGCATGAATTATTGTGGTCACCCAGCTCTGCAGGAGAACACCAGATTTATTCCTCCTGCCAGCTGGGACTTTGTGCCTCTTGACCACCCTCTTTCTGCCCCTTCCTAACTCTTGCTCTTCTCAGCCTCTGGTCACCACTATTTTGCTCTCAACTTTTATGACCTCAATATTTTTAGATTCCTGTGGAGTGAGATCCTGTAGTATTTAGCTTATTTCACTCAACATAATGTCCTCCAGGCTCTGTCTTGTTGTAAACGAAAGGATTTCATAACTTTTTATGGCTTAATAACATTGCGGTGTACATATAAGCCACATTTTAATCTGTTTGTCCTTTGATGAATACTGTTAGTTCCATATTTTGACTATTGTGAAAAGGGCTGCAGGAAAGATGGGAAAACAGATGTCTCTTCCACGTACTGATTTCTTTTCTTTTGGACATCTAACTGGAAGTGGATTTACTAGATTGTATGGTAGTCATATATTTCATTTTTGAGGAATCTCCATACTGTTTTCTGTATGGCTTATACTCATTTATATTCCCATTAACTGTGTATAAGAGTTCCTCTTCTCCACATTCCAACAGCCCTCGCTTTTAAAAAAAATTTTAAAGTATTTTTGATAATAGCTGATCTAACAGGGCTCAGGCAATATTTAATTGTGATTTTGGTTTGCATTGCTTGGTTAGTTAGCGATGTTGAGTATTTTTATATAACTGTCAGCCATTTGTGTACCTTCTATGGAAAAACTATATTTTCAGATCTTTAGCTTATTTTTAGATTTCTTGTTGTTGTTGTTTGCTTTTTAATTTTTTGAGTGCCTTATAAAATGTAGATATTAACATTTGTCAGATGTACAATCTGAAAGTGTTTCCTCCCATTCTGTAGATGATCCCCCTGCTTTTGGCTGTTCCCCTTGCTGTGCATGGACTCATCAGCTTGATATAATCCCGTGTGTCTATTTGTGATTTTCTTGTCTGTGCTTTTAAGGTCTTATCTAAAAAGTCCTCACCCCAGCCAACAGCGTATGGTGCTGCCCCTCTGTCTTCTTCTAGTAGTTTTGTATCTCCAGGTTTTGCATTTAAATCTTTAATTTGAATTTAATTTTCTTTTACAATGATGTAAGTGGGACAAAAGCGCCTATTCTTGTCTTCTCCTGAATCACAGAGGAAAAGCTTTCGACTTCTCCCCACTCAGCATGATGTTAGCTGTGAGTTTGTCATTTATGGTCTTTACTGTGTTGAGGTATATTCCTTCTATGCTTAACTCGTTAAGTGTCCTTAGCATGGAATGATATGGAATGTTATCGAATGCTTTGTTTCTGTCTATTGAGATGATCGTATGATTTTGTCCTTGATTATGTTAATGTGACGTATCACATTTATTGGTTCACAGGCCTCGAACATGTGATGCTGAATTCAGTCTCCTCATACTGTTGAGGATTTTTGCTTTTATTGTCACCAGAGATATTGGCCTGTAGTGGGCTTTATTGTTTTGTGTTATTGTTGTTGTGGGCGTTTTTGTTTTTGCTGCTGTGTTTTGTCTTCAGTTTTGGTATCAGGGCAATGCATACTTTGTTGAATTAATTTGGAAAGTTGATAATCTGAATGATACTAGAAATATATTGTCATATCTTTATCAAGTATAAGCAGCCAAAAGAAAACTTAGTGGCCCTCCAAAGAATTTTTAATGATTTTTCCCATTTTCTTATTTTTAGCAAGTTTACCAAATATTTTTTCATTCATAGGTGTATACCTGAGGACGTCTAGTACTTTTATTTTTATTATTACATAAAATACAAAATACTCTATGCTACATAATACTTATTATTTACAACATTGCATATTATATTCTATATTAGTGATAAAATAGATAATATAAATGCATAAAATCACTTGTAGTCCAAAGTAAGGATGAATCTTTAAAGCTAACCTGGTCAAAAGGTATATTGTGAATTTTAAGCCCCAACGTAGCAAAATTCTGCAACAACATTGAAGAATATCCTGAGAAACATCCTTTGAAATGAGTTTAAGTATCCACAGCATTTAAAATTGCCAATTTAAAAAATATACAAAAGTTATCATCCTAACAATACTAAAATACCACTGTTATTTTCACTAACTAATGTAACTGCCCAAAGTTTAGTTAAACATAAATATGGATTACATGTTTTTGAAGTTTTCACAAATTTACTAATTTCTGTCACATTCTAGTAGATTGAATCTCCAAATTGCGAAAGTTAACTCTGCCTTAGTGCACACAGAATACTATGACTAAAAGTAGTTTGCAGAATTTTGTTACACGAAAATGCAAAAAGGATGAGTCATATGTCTGAGAAAATGAGATGACAGCAAAGACATATGTGCTTCTATTAATACTAATTTTGTGTATTAATTATCAACTAGTTAGTATTAAACTGGTTCATTGTTTTTGGCATAGATGCAAGTTGTTGAGTTTTTTTTATCTAAATATCCCACCCTAATTATTACATTACCCAACTTGAACAAAATATTTTCGCAAAGGTATCTGAGACTTGAATCACATCAATTAAATAATACATACCTGATTTTTTTAAATCTCAAATTTTAAATATGCTCTAAGAAATGCTTCCTTGGGTTTCCAGGTTGGCATAAATTTAGTGTCCAAACACAAGTCAGGACTTCAAAAACAACCTGAAATAAAGATTCAGACTCAAGGATTTGGGCAGAGAAGCGTTATGTTCATGCTCCGTGTGGTATAAGGGCTGCCTCTATATCTGCAGTTCCACATCCATGGAGTCAACCAAATTCAGATTGAAAATATGTTCTAAAAATTCAAACCCAGGGTTGGGGATTTAGCTCAGTGGTAGAATGCTTGCCTAGTAAACACAAGGCCCTGAGTTTGATCCCCGGCAACAACCCTCCCCCTCAAAATATTTGAATTTACACTAGCTATGTGCAGACTTTTATACAGGTCATTATTCTCTAAACAATGCCTTTAGCATCTGGGGATTTTGTTTTCCATGGGGGATCTGGGAAGCAATATCCCATAAATATCAAGGAATTTCTGTAAATTCCCTTATATTTCTCTGTGTGTGTCTTACATATTCCAATATACATATTTTTTTTTCTTTTTGCACCGAGAGACAATATATTGATTTATGGCCCTGGGCATGCATGTCCTGCTAAACCAATCTTAGTGCCTTGCCTTATCCTTAGAAATTCATCATTTGCAGTCTGAGTGAGTAAAGAGGGAAATAATTTCTTTGGTTTGTAGCCTCTTTTCTTTGAATGGGAAGGGAAGGAAAACTGGCCAAGTTTTTTTATTTTTACACCTATGGGAAAGGTCAGTTATATTCTCCCAGAATACCATGTGAATCAAAGTAGATTAATATGTGTTTCATAGGCTTTGTGGGGAAAAAAGTTAAAAATACTATAGATTAAGGTGTTAATAAATATCTCTTATTAGTCAATATAACCTAACCATTTTAATCTCATTTGTATTTCAGGTTGTACTGTCGCTCAGGGTAGAATATGTGATAAATTTACTACTTTTTTGTAAAATAACTGTAAGTTTCTTCTTTTTTCTTTCTGAGCTTGGTAGATCATATGTCAGAAATCTTCAGGCAAAGACAAGAATCACTATTTTATAGAATGTAAAGATCACCCTCTAGATCTATCTTATTGACAATACATTCACGGTAAAAGTAAGTACAAAAATGCCAATATGAAACATAACTATCTTCTAAGTGAACTAAACAAAAAGTGAAATAAAAGTAAACACTGTCCCAATCATAAACATCTGGACAGATCATGATTTAGTGTAACAATATTTTTTCTTAGACTATTTCACATTCTCCACATTTTGGAAATGGCTTTATAAATCATCTATGGGCCTTCTCATTCCATAGTTTCATCATATTTTTAATTCAGAAAAAATAATTTATTTACCAAGATTAAATGACACATTACCATTTGAAATAACTTGATTGACTCTCAAAATTTAATTTTCTATCAGTGATAATGTTTTAACTAACTCTTGGAGAAAATCCCAAAGAAAAATTTTAAGACTTGTTTGAACATGGCCCATGGTCTGTAAAGTCTTGGCCTGCAAAGGTAAGCAGACACCAGGGGACTGTAAATGTTTTTTTCAGGATTTATTAGAGGGCCTTGTGGCCCACTTAGCAAGAGAATTCCTGCAGCAGACAGAATCTGCCCTCCTCGGATGGAAAATGCTGGCATTCATTGGACCAGATCATGGATCCTGTGACTTGTCACCCTTTCCCCACCCCAAGAGATTTATTCTTTTCTTTTTAAATTTCTATTTTGTATTAGTATGTGTTTGCAGTACATAATGTTCACATTCCTCATGGGGAGTTGGTACATGTACATAACGCATCTTAATTCTTTTCTCATCCTTTGTATGTTCCCTTCTTTTTTTCCCACTCCCTCCATAGCTTGTTCTCCTACCCATATGCAAAAGATCCTTCCTCCTATTCCTTACTATCCACCTTTTATTTTTATTTTGGGTTTTTCATATAAGAGAAACCATGCAACATGTTAGCTTTTGGGTCTGATTTATTTCCCTCAACATTATGGTCTCACAGTGCATCCATTTTCCTGCAAACCATTTAACTTTATCCTTCTTTATGATGGAATAATACTCCATTGTGTATAAATGACACGCCTTCTTTATCCATTCATCTGGTGATGGACGTATCGGCCGCTTCCAAGATTTAGCTATTCTGAATTGTGCTGCTATAAATGTGGGTGTGCGTATATCACTGTAATAGTAGGTCTTTAGTTCTTTCAGGAAGATATCTAAAAGGAGAACAACTGGGTGGAACAGAATTTCTAGTTGTAATTTTCAAGGAGTCTATTTAATGATTTCCATAGTGGTTGTCCTAGTTTATATTTCCACCAACCGTGTACAAGAGTCCCCCCACCACAGACAGCCTGACCAGCATTTGTTGTTATTTGATTTCTTGATGATAGCTATTCTTTCTAGAGAAAGATGGGATCTCAGTGTTGTTTTAATTTGCATTTCTCTAATGGCTAGTGACCTCGAATATTTTTTATGTTTTTATTGACCATTTGTACTTCTTAATAATACTAATATTCCCATGTGGCTCTAGTCATGCAAGGGTTTCTAGCAAGCAGAATTTTCTCCATTCTCTTCTGTTTCCTGTGACGATGTTTCAGTTCCCCGGTTATTTTTCTCCAATTTGCATACTTTTATCAAGCTCTCATCAGACATATGAATTCATACGTGTTGCACACAAGTGGTTATAATACTTTCTTTTCCTTAGTTACAATTCATAGCTTCGAAGACAGTCGACATAATGCAGAGGTTCCCAAACCGCGTACCAGGACATGAATACCCCCCTTTAAACAAGCATCACTCTCTGCTCCCAGGCTACCTGTGAAGTGGCCTCGGAGGGGAGATTAGACTGTGGGAATGGCAATCTAGACCTAAGGAATGTTGACTTTGTGCTGAGTGAGTCCCAAAAACCTACCAAGCAGATGACCTGATTCTCTTATGATCAAACATTTGTTACTAAAATATTTCTGAATGAGTTTATATTGCTACAGGAAAATGACATACCCAAAGCAATGTGACCTTTCTGGCAGGCAGCATGCACCACAGTAGTCACAAACTCTGCTGAGTGAAGGTGGATGGGGGCTGAGTACCATTTGTCTGGTTGTGAGATTTTGCTCTGAAGGGAGACTGTGAGAAGCACTAACCTAGCAGACAGTATCTTAGACTGAATTCTTTTTCAAAGTGCAGATAAAAAGAGCTAGAAATTTGGGCATAACTTTTAGGAAACAGTATTTAAGAGACCACTAAATTATTCTAAGAGATGTTTGAAGAAAATATGACTACCGCGAAATTACTTTTGTTCCCAATATTTCAAAGAACATATCTAAGAAAAGAAAATTTATAAAAGTTTAAAACCCCTTTTGCACTCTAAAATTTTATAGATAATGTGTCTAGACAAAAATCAAAGGGAAGATGTATTGCTTCTTTCAAATTAACCATTGAAGTTTTTTTCTTGTACATACTTCTATCTTATCAATAAATCATTTTACTTTAAATCCTGTGGCTATATGTGGAATTGCTTTATAAATATGAATGACATTTAAAAAATAGGGTAAGAGGGGCTGAGGATTTAGCTCAGTGATTAGAGTGCTTGCCTTGCAACCACAAGGCCCTGAGTTCGATCCCCAGCACCACCAAAAAAAAAAAAAAAAAATAGGGTAAGAGACATAATTTGGTGGAAAATTCATTGTATGAAATCAAGTGGGAATTTAGAAATAAATTGTATAAATATGCTGCTTTATAGGCAATATTAATATACAGGGTTAAGATGCGCAGTTGAATTATTGAAATGTACATCTGATTTCCCTGAGAAAATGCCAATATGCCAGACCTTCTTTGTTTTTATTTCATTTTTTAGCATATCTATGTCAGTTGCTTTGGAGTAAGATGTCATTTCTGTAGGAAAACAGCCGCGACCAGTTTGTAAGTTGTGCTAATTTTACCTTGGAAATTGTTCCAGTGATGGATTGCGCCCGAACCTCGGGACCAGTCTACATAATTTAGGATCCAAATTACACCCGTGGGACAAATGAATGGCTTAATCGTTCCTCATACATTATAGACAAAAGTAGACTTCGAAGGTACTTCCTTCTTCAGATAACATGAGCACACTGGATCTACCATCTGGAAAACAGCATTCAGAGTTCTCAAGGATAAAAGCAGGTGTCCCGACCCTCCCTGGAGAAGACGTGCACAGTCCGAGTCAGGAGATGAGAAGCCCTGTCTTTGGACTGGGCAGCAGAGGTTAGAGTACGAGTGAGTGTTAACAGCACACAGAGAGTGGAGAGATACTAAAATTTTACTAACTAAACACAATAAAAAGGTGGTAGTTAATACTGTGATGTTACAAGTGAAATAACAATGCTTGCTAAAGATTTGAAGTGAGTCATTTTTAATAAGTTTAAGACCCAAGATTTGCTAAAAAGATTAATGTTAGCTGAAAGTTCCAAACTTGTTTTATTGGAGAAAAATATGTTAAAATACACTGACAAATATTTTTAAAAATGCAAAAGAGTGATGAAAATGCTGTTTCTAAATCAATTATGTTCAATTATCAATATTCTATTCTACATAAGATATATTTCCTTTCTTGAAGGGGTGACCAAGTTTTTACAGGTCAGCCATAAAATGAGCATTTTTATGCTCTATGCAGACTTTAAACTCATCCGTTGACTTCCTTCTCCATTGTTCTTGGAAGACACTGATGGCACGATGCTTTTCAAATGGTCAACATCTACAATGTTGAGATCTGCCAAATAGCAAATCAGCCTTCGTAATTAAAGTTGACAAGCTGACAAGAAAAATGAGTGTATACTTGCATATATATATAAATTTTTATGTCACATTGCCGTCTGTACACTCGCTTGGTTTTTGTCAATAGCCGAAGGCTCGTTTCTCTGCACCAGAAGCATATTATAGTCCAAGGTCTCAGACAGCTCCCCTTCGCCCTGGTGAGTCTGCTGATTAATTTTGGATACTCTCCTTAATTAACACCCCAAAGGAGGTCTAGATTATCTAGCCTCTAGTCCATGAAAAACAACTGACTCTGAAAAATGATGACCCAGAGAGACAGGAACACTCTGTCCAAATGACGTTTTAAGAACATCAAGTCTCTCTCAGCCCAGATTGTGTCAGGCGATGCCTACGGAAGATGCAGGCCTTTAATCAAGGCAAAAACAGAGATTTGTAGGAGTCTCATTTAATTTACTTTTTGACAAGGAGAGGAGTTATAGATGATCCCTGACAGATGAAACATGGCACCCCGATGCTGTCATGGTCGCCAGTGGCCTTGATTAGTAACTGGTCCTATTTCTGCCGCCAGGCAGAAGACTTGACAGATGAGAGAAAAGAGGAAAGCAATTAAAACAGTACCATGAAGTAGGAAGCTACATAACTGTGCCCACATCTGTGAAACCCACTCATGGGACCAAGAAATATAGAGCTCGTGGCCACTTCTGCCAGTGAGTTGAAAGACAGGCCTCCTTCCCGGGAGAGAATTACTGTGGGTCAACTCTGACAATAGTAGATCTACAAATAGTATTTGAGTCCATATAGTTAAAAAAAACCTCTTCTGATTTCCACATCATTTGTTAAACCAACTGTTGCATTTTCAGAGTTGCTAGGAGCCTCAGTCCCAGAACAAGTGAAAAAAAATGAACATGACTTTTCAAGAAAAACGATAGAACATCAAACTAGCCTAGACACCCGGTAAAAAGCATCCCAGGTAATTCCATCATCTTCACTGTATTTCCCACAGCGTGCTGCTCTAAACCACCGGACTGGCTTTGCGTGGCACAGTTCAGCAGTGTTCGCAAAGCTGAGTCAGCCAAGCAATGGCAATGCTCCGAGCACCCGGCACCCAGCACCCACCAGCTCTGCGCTAAGAAAAGCATATGCCATCCTGACTGTTCCTCTCCAGGGGAGGAAACATGTCCTCGTATTGCTACTACATTCCGTTTTTATCTTCACTAGCAAAATGCTAAAGTTGCTTCTCACTCATTATTTCTGTGTTTAAAACCTCTAACCTGCAAAAGCATGTTAAGTAATCTATTTTAACACTTTGCCGTTATGAAATATGTATGCATTTTATTGCATTTCTTAATCTCAAATAAGAATGAACAGCCACATCGTAAAGTACCATTTATGCATGCCATCACTTCAAAGCAGCTATTTTTATACATGAGCAAGGTAATTGTGTATAAAGTTACTCTTCAACTAGAACTCTGAATGCCTATCACATAGTCATTCAGTCAGTCAGTCACTAAAGGAACAAACAGCTATTCAGTACTTCTGTGGATCAAATGCTAGAAAACTTTTGGGTCCACGAAATAAATGTGGTAGTTCACAAAGTGGCTGCATGTCCCCCCCACCCTTGTATGCATGTCATCTTTGCAATCTGAGGTAGCCGTTCTCCTCATAAATGGTGGAATGTATTTCTCCACATGTTAAAGACGGGCTTGAGTGTGTAACTTACTTCCACCCCTGGGAAAGTAGGAAACAGGAGTCAAACTGAGCATGTTCACATTGGTGCTTAGAGAGGGAAGCCAGGAACGGCCAAGTATGGCTGATGACAGAAGAAAGAATCAAGCATGAGGGATTAACAGACTGCGATGTAAAGAGTACCGTAGACTGAACTGTCAACCATCCTGTTGTGCTTGTAAATTACACTGATATGAAAAAGATCTGGTACAAATATGTGCATGCTATGACCACTGTGGTCACTACACATGCGATTGAATTATAATCACCTAACAGTTGTTAATAAGCATACCAGCACACTAAGCCAAGTGTCAAACTGCCTCCCATGTTACTACTACAAATTATTTTGAAAATACTTCTTGCTAATATTGCCATATTAATTACATAAACTATTCAGGAAGCCTATCATGTTATTATATCTGCTAGTTTCAACTGAAATTGTATTATTAAAATTTATTTTTGAGTGAAAATAATTTCTTTTTTTCTTCTTATTTTATTAAAAAAACACAAAATTTCCTAACCAAATATGAGAGAATAATAACAGTTATTACACTATGTATAACTGTCTTCAAAGCAGTTACTGTACAGCAAAGGAAACAAACATATTTATTTCTCATCCAACCAAATAGGCATTTTCAACATAATGAGCACTTTAAGTGATGTGATGGCTTTGAATGTATTGAAGTGTTATATTGCTCTTTTAGTATACAGTTTCTAAGACTGTTTTTCTGAAGGTGGGGAATCATTAACAAGATGAACAGGAAAGGAAGTCAGCAACCCAGCGTGTTGGCATATGTCTGTCCTTCCAGCTGGCTGGGTGGCCAGGCAAGAGACTCTCTTGACCTGGGCAGCCGAAACCAGTTCAGGCATCATGAGACATCTCAAAGACAAAAGCAACAAAAACAATGCCAATGGGAGGACAGTCTAGCAAGAAAAAAAGAAATTTATCCCTACCACAATGCGTACACAAAACTCAAAGTCATATGGACTATAGATCTCGACAGAAATAAGAACATACAACTTCTAAATATTTGCATAAGAGTACATCTCTAAAATTTTGAGGTTAAAAAATACTTTCTTAAAATAAAATAGAAAAAGCAATAACCATACACGAAATGATTTAAAAGTTGTACTACATTAAAATTAAAACTATTTTCATCAAAGACACCATAAGTGGAGTAAAAAAGGAAATCACAGACTGGAAGAAGCTATTGCAACATATATAGCAGCAAAGGGCTCATATCCAGAATATATATAAAGAACTACTATAATACTTAGAGAAAAAGACTAAGGACTCATAGAAAGTGGAAGAGAAACTCAAAGAGGCAGTTTACAGGATAAGGCTACTCTGCAGCCAATATGTATCAGTAGTGAGAATGTGCAAATTAGACCATAATGAGACACCATTAAGATCTCATAACTGCTAAAATCACAAATACTAGATATTCAAATAAGAAACTTCTAGTTTCATCTCCGGTGTGTAAAAAGCATGGAACTCATTACTCCTATACTCGCAACAACAACAAAAAAAACACTGGCAAAACTGAAAATCGACAACTTTCTTAGACCCGTTAGAATACCACAACAGAAGCAGGATGCTAGGTTCTAGCAAACTGCCTGAAGTAGTTATTTTGGCTATACAGGAGGTTGAAGGCAAACCACTGTGAGGTCACAAGAGGCCTTCAGAGGGTCACCAGAGCTCCCTCTTGAGAGCCTGTTGGTTTTCCCAGGGATTCAAGCACACTCCCCACCTGCCCTGCTAGGGGAGGGAACGGCAGCCTGTGACATGCATCCGGACTCTCCTCTCTGACAGAGGCTACATCCCCTAGCTGGAGGAAGGCTCTTAGTGGAAGCCGCTTCTTGAGTGGAAAGGAGCTGGCACCCTCTAGCTCTGCACCGTGCTGCAAAAGCCACTCTGAGATCCAGGGCCCAGATGGGGGCTGGCTAACCCAACACAGTCCCCCAAGAAATTGAGACTCAGAATATGAGAGCACACTTCTCCCCTACACACTTCAGCCATACCAACAATCCTCCACCAGAACAATTATAACTGAAAGACTTGGGGACTCACACTTTCTCTGGAAAACAGTATAAATACAAGTTCAAAAGCCAAGAAGGGAAGATAAAATAAACTTACTAAAGGGAATTGATTACACATAGCTACCAAAACAATTAGCTCTACTTATTTCACATCTGGACTAAGATAATCCATAGCATTAATAGTCTATTTACTTCGATGCACTATTTTTTTTTAATTGGGAGGCATTTTATTTTTTATTTTTTTCAATTATTTTTAACCAAGAACATGTATTGGTACAATGTACATATAATGATCACATTCATCTCATTTATTTGGTACCTGTACATGGTACATCTTAGTTTCCCCCCCTTTTCCCCACCCCTCCCCTCTGTTCCCTCCATCCCTATTTACAGCAGGTTTATTCACATTTCTCCATGAATTCCCTTTCCCCTTTCTTTCCTTTTTTGCCCTTCTGCTTTTCCCCCTTGTCTCTTTCTAGTTTTCCTCTCCTTTGTATATTAACTTCCTATTATATCTATTACACCTCTTTGTCCTATTTACACTTATGGTTTCTCATATCAGAGAAACAATTCCATGTGTACTCATTAGTGTCTGATTTATTTCACTTAATAGTATGTTCCCAAGGAACATCCATTTACATACAAATGACTCCAGTTTATCCTTTTTTATGGTGGTGTAGTCTTCCATCGTGTAGAAAAACCACATCTTCTTTAGCCATTCATTAGTTGTTGGGCATTTAGGCTGTTTCCAAGACTCAGCTATTACAAATTGTGTTGCTGTAAACATGGCTGTGCATATATAGCTGTGGTATGATGATTTTAATTCTGCTGGGAAGTTCCTCAGTAGGGGAATAGCTGGGTCAAATGGAACCTCTAGTTCTAGTTGTTTGAGAAATCTCCATACTGATTTCCACAGTGGCTGGACCAGTCTACATTCCTAGCAACAGTGGAGGAGGGTTCCTTTTTCCCCACAGCCCCACCAGCATTTGTTATTGGTTGATTTTTTCATAAACGCGGTTCTTTCTGGAGTGAGATGGAATCTTAACGTTGTTTTGATTTGCATCTCTCGAATGACTAGTGATGTTGAACACTTTTTCATATATTTGTTTGCCATTTTTATTTCTTCATCTGAGAAATGTTTATCCATTTCAGTTGCCCATTTTTGGATTGGGTCTTTAAATTTGGGAGGTTTAATTTTTTTGAGTGCTTTGTATATTCTAGATGTTAGACCTTTGTCTGATGGATAGCTAGCTATTATTTGATATATGTACAGATTTTAATAAAAAGTGGCAAAAGACAAGAAAACATGTAATCTGGAAAGCCAAAGAGACTATCAGTCCAGATTGAGATATGACATAGATGTTGGAATTATCAAGTG
The DNA here is from genome assembly GCA_004026905.1 of Hystrix cristata. Classification (NCBI taxonomy): domain Eukaryota; kingdom Metazoa; phylum Chordata; class Mammalia; order Rodentia; family Hystricidae; genus Hystrix; species Hystrix cristata. The sequence goes on from PVJO010004723.1 coordinate 46,992, forward strand.
GGTAGTTTAAATATGGTTAATAAGGGCTGGGGATTTAGCTCAGTGATTAGAGTGCTTGCCTTGCAAGCACAAGGGCCTGAGTTCGATCCCCAGCACCACCAATAAATAAATAAATAAATAAATAAATAAATAAATAAATAAATAAATAAATAAATAAATAAATAAATATGGTTAATAAGTTAAAGAATGTAATAGATAAAACAGACAACATGAAAAATCAGATGGGCAATGTCAGCAGAGGTAAAACTGTAAGAAAGAAGGAAAAGAAATTCAAGGGCGATAACAGCAAAAGTAGCAGATAAAGGACATTCAAAAATCCTCTGTATCATAAAGCAAGAACACTGGCAAACAGTTGAAAATGTCCAGAACTCTGAAGAATAGGCAAAGGCTTGCAACAATCCAAAGAGTGTTTATTAAGCAAAACGACTGGATCTCAGAAAGAACACTGAGATTTGTAGCATTTCAGTTGCACCGTATCTAATTCCCAGCTTCACAATAGCCACAAAACCAACAACTGCCATCATGTTGAGCCCTGGAAGGCACCAGGGTGGAAGAGTGAAGACGGAGATCTTTCAAGTCCTCACACCCTAAGAGATCCATCATTCAGTAGAGCCAATGGCCCACTGAAGGGTGCACTCCCTGGCAGTCTGCATTTGACAGCTGACCCAGCACAAATAGTTTCTGCCCTGGAGATAATTGTTCAAAATGAAAAGGACACTGTTTTAGGTCATGGAAGCTTGCAGGAATGATGACAAACTAATCAAAACTTAAAAGAGAAAAACCTGGAGAATGTCCACAGAGCCCTTCGAGGGCTACTTCCTCCCTCCTTCCTTCCTTCCTCCCTCCCTCCCTCCCTTCCTTCCTTCCTTCCTTCCTTCCTTCCTTCCTTTCTCTCTCTCTCTCTTTCTTTCTCTCTCTCTCTCTCACACACACACATACACACACACACTCCGGAATGTGTTACTCTACTCCGTGGACATATTCAGAGAGATTTGAGAATGCCCCGTACCTGCAGGCACAGAGTGAAGTCTCAGATGTATTAACTTCTTGAATGGGTGTCCCACTGCACACACTGACTCACATATGGAGCAAGGGGAGTGGGGACTCTTCAGCAAAGATTGAAGATTAATCAGTTTTAGGAATTTAAGGAAACTACTGTTTAGTAAATTGCAATTAAACAGAGACGACAGCAGCCACAAATCACAAAAATTACAGACTTCATAAAATCAGTTGGGAAAACTCCATGACAAAACAATAACTACTACCATAGGCAGCAATGACAAGAAACCCTGGGGAAAAGAAATAATCTGATTTTCAAAGCTGCCACATTGTAATATTTTAAAAGTCCAGGGTCAACAAAATAAAAATCATAAAACATGAAAAGAAACAAGAACATAGAACACATACACAGAGAAAACAGCAGTCAACAAACAAAAAAAATTAGAGAATTGCAAAATAGGAGAGCTGAAATTAAAAAAACTCAGGAGAAGAGCTCAACTCTGGATTAGAGAAAAGAGAAGGAAAAAAGTCAGTGAATTTAAGGTAGGTAGAGTGGGATTAGCCAATCTGAGGCATGGAAAGATGAAAGACTATATAAAAAATTAGCAGTGCCTCAGAGAATAGTGACGGGCCTGGAGGTGACATACTGTGTACTCTATAGGGACATCTCAGGAAGATAAACAGCAGATTTTTCTTCAGAAACCATGAATGCCAGAAAGCTGGAAGCAAGAAAGCCAAACAAAAATATCATCGCCACAAGAAAAAAAATTGAATTTGTCAGTAGAAAATATACATAGATGAAATATTAAAGGGAGAATTTCTGTAAGCAGACATGAAAACATATTTTAATACATATGAAGTAGTAAAGAATTCTGGTACCAATACAGGTTCTTGGTAAAAATAATAAAAAAATTTTAAAAAAAAGAATTCTGGTAAACTTAACTGTAAGAATATATATTAAAATACTATAAATGTGTTTTTATTTTGAATTTTTTCTCCTATCAGTTTCTCCTATCACCTGTATGAAACAATAATTATGAAAATGTCTTAATGGGCATACCATCTACAAATATATAATTTCTATTTAAAGGAGGGAAAAGTAGTAGACCTGCTAAAGCAAAGTTTTATTATACTATCAAGATTATGTTTTTATTAAGCCGAACTAAAGTTCCAGTTCACATCTTAATTATAAACCTCAAGATAAACATGAAACTAAACAAATATTGCAAGAAAAAAAGAAAATGGATTTAAAATGCTATTCCTGAATACATGCAATTAATACAAGAGAAAGTATTAATAGAGTAAGAAAAACAACAAAAAAGATATAAATAGCAAAATGGTAGCCACAAATCCTATTTCACTAATAAATCCATTCAATGTAAGTGAAACAAACATCCTATTCAAAAAGGAGGGGTTAGCAGGATGGAAAGACGTAGAACACCATAGTTAAGTTATATATTGTCCAGAGGGGACATACTTTAGTTTGAAAAGTACAAGTACATAAGGAGAAAAGGGAAGGAAAGTCATACAAAGCAAACAATAATCAAGAGAGCTAGTTTTCTGAATCTTTTTTATATGTCTGTGACAAACTTTTCCAAATACTTTTCCGAATCAATGGATATAACTTTTTCTTCTTATCCTGAAATACACAGACAGATTGATTTCTCATTCTGAAATATATTCCATTCAATAGTGTTATATGATTCTTCTATGCATTGCTGAATTCTTTCTGCTAATATCTTGTGGAGAAACGTAACATATGTTTATGAGGGATTTTGATTTGTACTTTTTTCTTTGTCTAGTTTTAGAAGTAGGGGAAACCAGTCTCATAAAAAGAATTGGAAAGCATTTTCTGCTTTTCTAGTTTCTGGAAGAGAGTTTGTAAAATTGGTGTTAATTCTTAAAGTATACGGTAGAATTTCTCAGTGTAACAATCTGTCCAGGGACGTTTCTTTTGGGGGGAGTTTTCTTATTATGAATTCAATATTCTGTCTCGTTTAGGATGACTCAAAGGAGAAGAAATGTCCAAAACTAAACAGTGAAGAAAAGTATGCTGGGGGAAAAAAAGGAAAAAAAAAGAAAACAGAAGATTCAACAATTGTGAAGTGATTATAAGTAGGATGTAATTGAACAAAATCAGAAGGAGAACAAAGAGAGAAAAAAAGAGAAGCAATCTTGGAAGCAATAACAACTGAGAGTTGCCTCAATTTTATAGTATACACTAGTCCGCACATCCAGGAATCTCAAAGGACAGAAAACAGGAGAAACACCAAAATTGCACCTCCACATACCATGTTCAAACCTCACTTCACAGTTCTGTTTTCTTTTTTCCTCTTTTCCCCAGTTTACTTCTCTTTACTGTGCAGTGTTGTACATTTCTACAAAAAGCTCCTCAAGTGCAGACTTTCCTTCTTCAGTCTTCTCCTGCCCCCACGAGAGCCCTTTAGCACACTCTTCATCTCCAGCATTTCATCTTGATTCTGTTGGCAGAATTGCTATCTCTCTTCTACATTATCTTTTCTTGCATGTTATCTACATTTTCCATTAAAAACTTCAGTGTATGAATCATTTTTTAAAAATTCCTGGTTAGATAATGTCAATGTTCTTGCCATATCTGTCTGATTCTGATTCTGGTGCTCTTTTAGTCTTTCCAAAATTCATTTCTAGCCTTGCAGTGTGTCTTATAGCTTTCCCTTATATGGTGCGCTGGGGAAGAGAACCTGATACAAATTACCCTTCAGGAATGCGGGAGTTGGCGGTGGTGGTGAAGTGTTCCGAAGTCCTATGATTAGATCACAGCTGGGCTGTGAACATCACTAGCACGCCTCAGGGCCCCCCTTCCTTATGTTATTCTGCTCATTCATTCATTCATTCATTCATTTGGTGCTACTGAGGACTGGACCCCGGCCCCTCACAATGAGCTTGATTTTGAAACAAGGTCTGGCTAAGTCACCTGGGAGAGATTCAAACTTGCAAGCCTGCTGAGCTTCTAGGTGAAACAGAGCAGCTGGAAGGAGCCAGAGTGGCATGTTTCCCTTTGTCCACACTGAAGAGTTATGATGAGCTGGAGGTGAGTGTTTCCTTTTCCCAGCTGGTAAGACTGTGTGGATCTGGAGCCCGCTTTCTCTTCCCCTGGTAGGTGAGGGACTGGGAAAACCTCAACATTCAAGCTCAGGTGAAGTAGTTTCTCCCCAGCCCAGGACCTGTTAGAACAGAGCGCTCTGGTATGTCTGAAAAAGGTTCTTTCCTCCCTTCACTAATGAAGTCCATTGTGAGGACCCAGTAGACATCCAGGGTACATAACCCAGGAGCAGTCAGGGAGCCCAAGGCCAGTCCCCTGGGCTGTTCCTAACTGGGCATCCTCACACAGCCCGCAGAGAGCTCGGTTACTGTGCGAGGCTTCTGCCTTGGCCTTGTTCCCACAGAGACGGTCTGCTAAGGCGAGCCTCACCGTGTCCAAATTGTCTCTGATTTGGGGACAAAGATGTACACTATGACTCTACCAGGGTTCCAAAATGGGATTTTTATTTCTCTATTGCATAATTTTGATGTCACTTTGTTTTCTGAAAAGGGATTAAGAATTCATTTTCCAATGACACTGTGAAATATTCTTTGCCATATCTCTGCCAGAAGTATTTTCATTTTCTTTAATTTTACCAGTTTCATTAGTGAAACAATTAACATTTTTACTATAACTTGCATTGACCGGCTACTTCTGAATGTCGTCATCTGCGATCTAGGGCAAAATTCACCTGTGCCTTTGCATTTTCTGCTCCGATCCTGGCCCATTTTAAATTAGATTATTTGTGCTACTTTTTTAGTTTTTAAGGATTCTCCTTTTCTCCTGTCTGTTGTAGAAATATTTTGTTATCGTCTACCTTCTTTCTATTTATTTTGCCTGTCATAAGTTTGCATATGTCTATTTATATTTGTTTATGTATTTCTATTGTGCAGTTTTATGTATAAAGAATTGAATGTGTATTACATACCACGCGTGGATCAATACAAACACAATCACTATAGTTTTTGTTTTGTACAGTTATACAGTTTCTGCATTTAGTAAAAAATTCTCCCTCACCATTTATTAGCTTCTTTTTTTTACCGAATTAAATTCCTAGTTTGATTGTGTGAATGTCGCATTTGCTGGCATCTAGTAACAGTTTATCCAACTACACACATACTAAACCGGACTGATTATGACACCTTTTAGTTGGTTTGGCTTCCCGTTCTCCTCTCGCCGACACTTTCTGCTTTGGGGCTTCCTTGGGCACTATATGCGAATTGTAATTATCACAGTAATGCATATACTATTATATATAAGTTAATGATGACATTAACTAATTCATTCCAAGAATGCAAAATGCTTGACACCTCCCACCCCAGTCCCTCGGAACTCTGCCCTCCACACTTCGGTCTCTGCACCCCGACAGCTTGCTTGCAGCCCCTGGTGTCACTAGATGTGGGCATCCTCAGCAGGTCCTCTCTGGAGGCCCCCTTCAGAACAGGATCCTCTGTCAAGTCTTTGCTCAGTTTCTGTCTTCTCGATGTCCATCCTATGAAATGGCACAAACTGACCCAATACTTGTTGCCTTTTAAAATGGTGTGCGATTTAATTATTTATGACTTGTATTCTTTCCTCTCTGTCTTTCCCTCCTAGAATGTAAGTCGTTCAAAGAAAGGGTCCTTGTTATGGAAGAATCCGAAGCACTCATGACTGCTTACATCCTAAAATTTGTTGACTAAATGTTTTTTCAGAGCTTGCTTTATTTCAGACTTATTTGTAATTTCTTTATGTCCTTGTACTTTTTTATAGAATATATGCTTAGAATGCTTGAGTCTTAGTTATTAACAGTGATTTTTGTCCCAATATCACTTTGTAGGAGTTTGTTGCTAGATTTAAAATAAGTATAGTTTTGTATTTTTATCTTGTAACCGGACACATGGCCAACTATTTCTTACTTCTGATTTTTTAAAATACAATAACACAAAGAGAAATCGTTTGTCTTTTATAATACGCACCAATTATTTTATTTTATTGCTTTACCATTCACTGGAAGGATTCCCCCATTGACAAACTTGTAATCGATCCATTTGGGTACATGTTCATGGAAGTGAATGGAATAACCACAAATAATCAGTCTATTGATTGTGTAATTTGATTCTTCTGTCCATTCATATTTCAGTTTGCTAAATCTGTTCAATATTGCAAGTGATATTCTGAAGTCCCTTCAATATTGCTCTGTTTATGTTTCCTTTGTATTTACTTTGTGTTGTTGTTCATGTTATTAACATGTTTTTCCGGCACGACAGTTTGAGATTTTCGTTTCTTTTTTTCCACTGAAATACATGGTCAATGTCAGTAAGACTTTTACCTACTTCAATTCCAGGAGACGTTTTACACCCCTAGACATGTTCTATAAATACTTGTTGAGCAGAAGTTGGTGGAATGGATGAAGGCATCTTCAGCAGGTGTTTTTCGTGTGGGGACTGCCAGGCCTGAGTGGTGCGGGGTGGGGGGGGGTGTGCACAGCCCTGGGGCTCAGGAAGCAGCTGGCCTGGTGTGGCTTTGTGGTGCTCTTGGAGCATTCACTTTGCATTCACCTTGTTTGATCTCAATAGTGCCCTCTGTCCATGTCTCTGCTTTCATCTTCTTAACACCTACATGTCTCTACCTCTAACTTTGGCCACGAGTATCACTTATTTTTGAGAGTGCATCTTACAGACAGTGCATTGCTGGAATTATTCAAACAAATTCTGGAAGTCTTTGTTTTCTTTTTTCCCACATAATTGTCTTTGCATTTGCTTGTTTGATCAAATTTCTTTTTTTTAGATTATTTTATTAAAATTTATCCCAAATTACACAAACTTACACGCAGTTACACAAGCTTACAGACCACAATTAATTGTACCTTTTGCTTGTAACAGTGAGCAATGTAAACAACCACCTACATTCAGCAGTAAGTCACAGCTATATACAAATTTCTGTCTATTCGGTTTGTCTGTTTGATTAGAAATTCCATTTAGCTGTCTACCTTAGTAATTGTCATATTCTTTTTCCCAGGATTCATGGCACATACACTCTATTATTAAATACTCAATATGAAGGCTTCTCTTACAAAGATTCACCATTCATCACCAAAGATGCACTGTCTTCCTCTATCTTCGCCATTCTCCTTATCAAGAAAATTCTGAAGATTACTTCCAAGAAGTGAGACACTTAGCTGCTTTCACTTCCCCTTCTCAGCTCCCAATTCCTTGATTTCCTCAAATGCTTTAGTACGTGTTCCTCTGTGCTATGATCATTTCACTTAAAGGATAGCTGATCTATTTTGAGAGTTCTTATTAAGCACTGACTTTCCAAAATCCCCAATCAGCCTTTTCTTATCTACAGAGACAGAGTGTTTGACTGCATCTCTGTCTTGGCCCCTTCAGTGTCTAATTCGTGCTCTTCTTCAGGATTTTCCTCAACTCAATGTAAGGTGATAGATCCACTCACTGAGCGCCATTACATTCTCCAATATTTTTCTTCCTCCTTAAGCTATCAGCTGTTTAAAAATCCTTAGGTCACATACTTTATATTAAGCTGCCCACTCATCCTTCTAGTTTCACGTAAAGTCTAAGATAAATGTATCTCTCATGACCAATACCCTTCATGTTTTGGTTGGTCATTCTGCTTTATCTCTCCTGCTTTTCCGTTGGTTGTTCTGCTTTATCTGTAAATTTCCCAGACCATTATTGCAGGTGAAGAATGACCCACCCTCATGCTATGTTCCATGCTGGTGTTTGTAGCAAGAAAGTCAAATTCTTTATTTCCTAAAAATTCTCCTTTGTGTTAAACTTTAATTTGCTTAAAATTCTTATTAATTTGTAAAAAGAAAAAAAGAATCCCAGTACTCTGTATCAACTCTATCAGAGCAATCTTCCTCCCCTGAATGCTGTGTCCTCTTATGTGGTTTGGCATGGTCACATTGTTTTGTGTTTTGGTCTTGGGGCTCACATCAAATTACTGGGGCTCCTGGCTGTTCCCTGCAGTGCAGGAAGGCAGAGGCCCTTCCAGGTGGAGGCTCCAGAGGTAGATCCTGCAGAACTTCTTGCTCTGGGAACAAAACATGTAAATCAATCTGAACCAAAGATCACATTCTTAGCAAGGAGCGTATCTCAGTTGCAAAGCACTCTCCCATTAAACAATAGCAACCTTCTCACTGAAATGACCACGTGAGCAGAATGAATTTTAATTTTGGTGTACAGTATTTGCATACTATGGGCTAATTTCAGCACTGAAAAACAATAGTGTGGCATAAAAAAGAATAAAGATTATTTCAATATTGTGAATGTAAAGGAAGTGAATTGCCAGATACAAAAATCTCATATAATGAAGTATGTTAATTTACTTTGGGGAGATTATTTAGCAAAACTGTTAAAAAAAAAAAAACTGTAGCCTTAAAATGTTCAGAATCATGATTTGAAGACTGCCTAATGGTAGATTTTATTTTTTCATACATTTTAGGCAACCGCATCTGTTATAGTTTCTCATCTGTTATAGTTTCTCATCTCATAATCTTTTGTTACTTTTGTAATTATACTTTCTGGGTGTTTATATTTTATTCTTATCTGATTTATAATACAGTTAACTTGCCTGAAATAAGGGAAAACTTGAAAAGTCAAACCGAACACTTTGATACTTAAAGCAAGGATTAAAAAGACACATGATAACATGACAAGGTGATAATTGCAAGTTCAGATTTGATCAAAAGAACATCTTCTGTGTGTCTTTTATTTGGCATGATTTTAGCCATTTCTCATATAGCAATTACACTAACATTTTTCCTACGCAACAGTCATTGTTAAGTGTGATCACAGCACAATACGTTGGATTTTTTAAAATAATTTAACACATATTTTGTGATGTTGACTACGGCGCTTGCTAATGCCTATTAAATGTTGACCACTCTGTACAGCCAACTACAGGATGGGGCCTGGCATGCTGTATCAAGGTTCTAGCCAGCAGACCTTCTGATACTGTAGCCGTCTCCCTTTGTTGCTGGTGATGTTGTCCCAAGACCCCCAGGGGATGCCTGAGAATGAGGCTAGGGCCTGCTGCGGTTGAGACGTGGACCCCCTTGAGTGTTCTTGTGTTGGAAGCTTCATTTTCGGAGTGGCCATGGAGGGTAGGGCAGGACGGCCGGGAGGCAGGGCTAAGTGGGAGGTCTTCAGGCCCATTGGGCACATGACCTCAGACAATGCTGTGGAGCCCAGGCCCTCTCCGACACTTGTTTGGAGGTGCGATCATCCCACACACACCACCATGGCCTTCACAATGGTGACACAATGGGCCGGGGGGGCTCCCATGCTGTCTAGATTTTAAGCCTCTGAAACTAGACACTAAGCCAATCTCTTTTCTCATGAAGCTATCCTTTCTCATGTATTTTGTTATCGTAACAAAGGAATGACAAATACAGTCCTTAATACCATATAGACTACATTTTTCCTATGCATAATTTGACAGTTTAATTTATGAAAAATATGCAATATAATGAACAAGAATAACTCATCATAAAATGGAATGATTATAAAATATACTGTTAAAAAGATATTTAAAATTTATGAATTGATCATTTCTGTAATTTTCCATTTAATATTTTTGGACCAAGGTTGATTATGGGTAGTTGAAACCCAGGAAATTAAAATTGTAGATAAAAGTAAATGCTTCAGGATAATATTAATGTGAATGCATCTGCATTGTCTGGTGCACAGTATAGTCAACACCATCATGGACGGTATCTTGGTTACTTTTGTTGTTGCTCAAAATAAAATACTTGACAGTCAGAGTTAAAGGAGGAAAGGTTTGTTTTGGCTTATAGTTTGTAGAGGTTTCAGTCCATAGCTGGTTGACTCCAAAGCAGGTCAGCACAACAGAGGGGCAACACATAGGAGAAAAAGCTCACGCTGGGCAGGAGTGCAGCAAAGTGGTGACGTATCTAGGGCGCAGCAGCAGCCTGCCTCTGCCTTTTATCTTTCACAGGCTACCAGCCCTTTAGGTGGTACCACCCACACCCGTGGTGGGCCTGCCCATTATCCATACCCAGAACTATGCCAGACCAGTCAGTGGACTGATTTAGTAACTACGCAACTTTAATCTCAGTATTATGTACTTAATCCCCGCATCACACATCCTAGATCCAGCCAACTCTGAAAAGCCTCACATACAATCGCATGAGGTTTTGGGAGGATAGCTATACACAAGCCATAACAGGAGGGTATGGCAAACCCAGAAAAGCTGCTGGACTGAAAAAGGCAAAGCAGGCTTGTGTTTATGCTGAGTAAGGAGTGGCTGAGTTTTTTGGTAATGGATTCCTTGATGTGTGGATATTTAATCCCTTAACACACTCAGTGGTGTACAACTCTAAGGCCTTGCCTGGGTGAGCTGCTCCTGGGTGATTCATTAAAGACACCCAGAGGAGCAGACCCTCCCCACCCCACCACCACCCAGGCAGGGACACCCTTGAAATCCACACCTTTGAAAACCTCTTTCTTCTCAATACTTTGATGTTTTTGGCCTATATCTGCCCATCACTCAGGCGTTGGCCAGCCCTGTAACCAGATGCACAGTAAGTACTTTCTAGCCAGCCCAGACAAGCTTTCCATTCAGTGTCTGGCACTATTCTTCACTATGCCTGGGCAGACTTACGCTCTCACTGCCGTGTCTTGGTGTATGCCATGCAGCCTTGGCTGCAGTCAAATATTAAGACATGTTGTTCACCACTGTGATATAAAGAAACAAGAGGCCTCCGTGTAATTTGGATTCTTTGTGGTATCTACTTTCAACCTAATGTACTGCTGTGAACCTAAGCCAGGAAATTTATATGCTGGTCCATTTGGGAACTTTTTCTCCTATCTTTAATCCATGACAATTTCTGGTTTCTTTTCCTCGTTGAGAGATAACAGTGTGATTTACAGATATAAGTAACAAATGAGATGAATTAAAATGTCCCAAGAGCGGCACCTGCCTGAGTATAAGGTTGCACCGAATTCCTCGCCCAGCTTTGGTCCCTGGCCCCCTCTCCCCTGCGGATCCCCTCCGTGGGCACAAGGACAATGGAGGGTTGTGTCCTAGTGAGCAGGAACCAAGACAGCAAACCTTATCCCATAACCTAGGTATATGATTACGTCCTTGACTGGAAACAGCGGGTGTATTTTTCAACTCCATTTACACAAATGATTCCTGTGTTTCATAGCCTCCATTAGCTTGCTTGAATTGCCCAATTTGTTACAAATTTGTGCTATCAGCTCCCTTTGTGACTGAACCAAATTTGTAATGAAACAGAAGCTACCTTTTATTTGTGTTCATCACTGAAGATTTTGATCAGGACAAGACAAACTCGATACTTTTAAAATATCTTAGATTGTGGAGGACAGAAAAATAGTTACTTGTGAGGATAAAAGTAGCAAGTAGATAAAACACTCCAGAGATTTTTATTTGAGTTTCAAATACAAAGGCATTATTAAAAATACATAAATAATGGGCACTTAGGCAAACCTTATGATCAAAAATCTTCACTGTAAATGGTATGTGGAAATTCTGAAACTTCGGGTATATTTTCAGTAGTCTGCTTGATCACATTTGAAAAGTTGAGTTGAACGTTATAAACTTGCCTTTCACTTATGTACACATTGGGGACCATGGGGATTGGATTATATAATGAAAGACACACATCTCTATTGCACAATCTACCTCTAAATACCAGAAAGTGTATTCATGAAGTAAGGTGATATTATTGGAGTATTTGAACCTGCAGTTTAACGGAATTCTTTGAAGGAAAACAGAGTGTCCTTGACTAGGTGCTGGGAGCCGTAAATTCCCGTATTAGAACACACCAGTGCATGTGAGTAGGGAGCTTTTGTCTTCTAAGGCATCTGGAATTCTCTACTGCGGGTCCCCAGCCCAAGTAAGTTGAGGGCTGTTCATGCCTGTCATCCTGTGATGGTCCGTGGTGAATGTCTGCAAGCCATGCACGTTTCTAAACAATGACTCCTTCATTCTTGGAGGCAGGCCTGACAACTCATCATGTAGGCCCCCAATTTGTAAGTCTAGCAAAATAAATGTGTGAAAATTTGTTACATCTTATTTAATCAAAATAATATAGTGATTATAAAAATGTAATTAAAAACACTCATCCTAATAAGCCATCATTAAATACAAGTGATTTCTTTTTTCTGCTAAGACAGAGAACTCCCGACTGGTAGACTGTGTCTCCAGAGAAGTGGGTAATGATGTGATTTTGATGTGTTAATGTTCAACCGGTTCAGTTCTTTAAAAAGAGTTATGCAGAATTGCCATTTAATTATCACCACCCCCCCACCTGCAGTACTTATGTCATATCTTATTCTGCAACAAAGAATAAAATACATCGGGAGGAAATCTAATTATACCTTATCTCTCATAGCATTTCTCCTCCACAGGTTAGTCATTAGGATGTGAACTACACCATCAAAGCTGCTCTGGTAATTTCTAGCATGAGTAGTGACATCAACGAAGTTTGTTTCACAAAGAAAGAAAATGCTCACATATTCCCATTTGTAAAAGCATAGACCACTGATGTGCTTCACTAAGGAGACCTTGGAGGTCATATACAACTAAGAAAAAGTGCTTCGTTGAAGTGGTACTCTATACTCACCCTCTATATGCGGATATATATATTCACAATCTTTTATGCAGATTCCACTTCTCCTCATGAAGCATCCTGAAAGCATCCAGAAACGTCTTAAGCATCCAGATGTAAGCATCCAGAAACTTCTTAGCAAACTGTGTTGGAGTAGGTAGAATCTGGAAAATAATGTATCTCACTCTTTTCCAATCAAAGGAATTTAAATTAAGGAGAGAAGATAATTTATCAAGTTCACAGGGGAAGACAGTTTTCGAGTCAATGCTTTGACTTTTTCCTTCTTTTCCTTTCTTCTTTCTTCCCCTCTCTCCTTCCTTCCTTCTTTCTATCCTTCCTCCCTTCCTTCTTTCCTTCTCTTTCCTTCCCTCTCTCCTTCTTTCCTTCTTTCTCTGCTTCCTTCTATACTTTCTTCCTTCCTCCCATTCTGCCCTCCTGCCTTCCTGCCTAATGTTTTAGGAAATTTGTTAAGTGGCTTAAGACCTTGACTCCTGCTCTTATGCTCGGGGAGTACAGAGTGCCCACCTGTGCCCCTGTTTTGGGCAGCTGTGATTTGTCCATGAGACTTTATCCAGTTCTTACCGAAGTCATTCATTCTACCTTTTGTGAATTTAGACATTTAAGAGATGGTTTTCACAGCTGGAAAGATGCTGTGAATGGAGGCCTTGAAATACAGAGAAATGAACTATCATTGATATTTTCTGACAGTGTAAATATTATAAGCAATTCTACTAAAAACAAGTCCAAGCAGAAGGCTCTTGTCCTCATCTCAGTCAGTCATCGCATACCCATTCCACCTGTGTGCTGGCTCACAGAAAGCTCAGGCCTCATGGCCAGAGATCAGAACTGCCCGAGCTGATGTCCTCACTCAGGAATCCAAGCTTGGCAGCCCAAGAATCCCACGTGCAAATCCTCATCTCCCTTTACTAAAAGGAGAGAGAAGTCAAAGACTGAGATGCTTGATTAATTACTCCTTAGTACCTCAGAGTTCACTTCTATTAATAACAATAATTAAAATATCATGGCCTCACCAGCTTCCTCATCTCTGAGACAAATCCCACCACCCACAATTTAAAGAATGAGAAATTTATTTTGGCTCACTGCTGATTCCATAGTCAGCCGGCTGCAAGGGACAAACAGTATGGCAGGGGGCAGAGAGGAGGGAGGAAATCTGCTCACATCACAGCAGCCAAGAAACAGAGGAAAAAAAGAGCAGCCAGGGAAGGTGAAGCACCCCTCCAGGTCATCCCCCAGTGAGCCACCTTTAACCCTTAGCCCATGGAAGAGTATAGCAGCCACACGATCTAACCCCCCAAACACATGAAGATTGAGGGAACATTCTAGATGTAAACCATAAAGATAACAACAGTGAGTACTCATCATTATCATGAACAAAAGATAAAAAGGGAAAAAAGAGAGAGAAACAGAAAGAGAGAAAGAAGAAAGAAAGAGAGAAAGAAAGAGAGAAAGAAAGAAAGAAAGAAAGAAAGAAAGAAAGAAAGAAAGAGAAAGAAAGAAAGAAAGAGAGAGAGAGAGAGAGAGAGAGAGAGAGAAAGAAAGAAAGAAAGAAAGAAAGAAAGAAAGAAAGAAAGAAAGAAGAAAGAAAGAAAGAAAGAAAGAAAGAAAGAAAGAAAGAAAGAAAGAAAGAAAGAAAGAAGAAAGAAAGAAAGAGAAACAAACAAACAAAGAAAGAAACAAAGACAGAGAGAAAAAGAAAGAAAGAGAGAGAGAAAATATTTTTTCTTTTCCCCAGTGGATTACCCATTGGGATTTCCCATCAGCTGCTGATGATTATTAATGGGTAAATAATAGTTTTAACAAGGCATCTCGTGTGGGCATCTACGATGGTAAGGTCCAGCCTAGAGTCGGCAGGGAACTGTTCTTCCCCCAGTGAGACTCCCGGAACCCAGCTGACTAGCGTTGTGTGTGCTCTCCTCAGGCACTGGGCTTAAAAGCCTTGCTTGCCATCCCCTTGCGATCAGCAGGCCTCCACAGCCTCCACTGCCCTTGGTAGCCATGTGACTGCAATCTAGACCTAAAGGAAACAGGTCTAGGTGGGCCTTCTGATGCCTAGAGCTCCTCTGAAGCCCTGTCATCTCCATTCGTAATTTGTTTTCAAGAACAGTGATTTACATTTCAGTTAGATTAGACCTTTTAATGTATCACAGAGGGAAAGTGGCCACAGTGCAACCCCACAGCTCAGTCACATTTCAAAGGATGCCTCTGAGCCTCCAGGGAGAGGCCACCATCGTAAATAAACCCCAAAGTGGGACAGGTCTCTTCAGGATGTGGCAGTAACCCTGCATGGTGACATGAAAGAGAGAAAAAGTGCTGTCCATCTATCGTGCTGTTTTCCAGTCAAAGACACCGTTCTCTGCCAAGGAGAGCTTTCATGGGCTCAGCCATCACGGCAAGTGCCAGTAACGTGCCAGGTGGTACCACCTCAAGATGTAAGAGAAGAGAAGATTGGCTGTGGGGCTGCTGCACATTCTGTAAGAAGATACAGCTTTTATTAGTAAATATGTCCTCCTAAGAGATAGGATAAAATGAGTCAAAATAAATTTGACTGATTATGAATTATAATAATTTTGATTATGTATACATATACTGACTCAGAACAGAAAGTGAACTATTAACTTTAAATTATGCAGTATCATGTAGCTTATTCAATTATCTTGGAGCAGTATATTCACAGCAGAAAAAATATTTATGAAACTTTGCTGAGTTTTTAAAAGACAAGAAGACAAACAACGCACAATAAAACCTTGTGTTGTGAGTAACTTGTTCCGAGAGTGTTCCACACCACAAGCAAATATTTCTGACAAATTTTAACTTGGTAAATGAGCAAAATCTTGCAATATGAGTGTGATGTGATGTCTCGTGTCACATGATCACAACTGAGCCAACGGTTCTTACTTCTCCCTCTCCCGAGTTTATTCTTAGGAAGACTGTTTTAAGAGATGCCTTCATCACATCTCATTTGAGTATTGCTATTAGTTCTTCATTTTCAGTTTTATTCTTTCTTGGCTACTTTCTTGTCACTGGGACAAAATACTGGATTCTCAACTTAAAGAGAGAGTTTGTTTGGGGTCATGAATTTCTTCCACGATCCACTGGCTCCGAGTCAGAAACGGCATGGCAGAAGGGCATAACAGAGGGAAAGACGTTCAACCCGAGGCAGCCAGGAAGCAGAGGGAGAAGGAAAGACGCAGGACACGAACATGCCCTTCCAGGGTATGCCTGGTGACACGGCTCAGCTGTGAACTCATCCATATGAATCCACCGATGAGTGTAGCACCCCAAGACGCAGTCGCCATTTAAGCACCCTTTGGGGGGCCCTTGTAAATCTAGACCATAACATTCTCCCCCTGGGCATCAAAAGACGCTGCCCATCCCCATATGCAAAATGGATTAGTCCATCTCCAAGAGTCACAAAAGTTTTAATAGCGCCAGCACTGTTGAAATGTCAAAGTCCAAAATTTCCTCTGAGGCTCAAGGCAGACTTTTTGCTGTGAGCTCCTTAAAAAATAAAAAAAAGTTATCTATTTCCAGTATACAGTGGTACATGGTAAACATTCACATTCTGAAAGGGAGGAAGAGTGGTAAAGAAAGGAATCAGACCACAGCAAGGCAGAAAACCAGCAGGGCAAACTTTATGCCCCATAGCTCCATGTCCAGCTTCAGGGGCGAGTCATGGCGAGATATGAACTCCAAAAGCCTTAGCAGCCCTGCCGCTGTGGCATTGCAGATTACAGCACCCATAGCCTCACTTCTGGGCTATCTCAGCTCCCCATCTGTAGCTTTCCTCAGCAGGTATACCACGTTCCTGGCTTCTCTAATTTGCTGCGGTCTCCTTTGCCATCCAACTTCACTCTCACAGCTTCATGTACTGCCCTCTCAGGAGCACATTGCCTGGCCTCTCAGGCCTTCTGAAATTTGGGTGAACCTTTCCTGACCCCACAACTCTTGCATTCTGCATGTGTGTAAAATCAGCACCGTGTGAATAATGCCAAGCTATCCTGCAGCTTGAGCAGTAACTAGGCTCCCTCAGGTTATAGCCACTAAGACCTCTGAGCGCCTGAACGGCTGGGCACTACAAAATGAAGATGGAAATGAGGAATATCCTATTGAAAAACAAAGGAAAGACCATTTTTCTTGCAAAGTGGCCAAGAACTTGGTTGAATTCCGTCCATGCCCAAGTGCTTCACAGGAGGCAGAATATAAGAGCAATGGACTAGAGCACCTAATAGAAGAAATTTCTAAGTATGAAAGCATTTCGCATGCTGCACAGCTTCTCCTACAGCAATATAGTAAGACATGAGAAAAGATAAATGATTTAAAGTTGAAGTTTATAATTAAAAGTGGAACAAAATGCAAGGATTTAGAAAACCCTTGGCCTATAAAGAAGGAAGCATGCTTAAGAGAGAAAACCGAGGTGTGGCCAAGTTCTCGTTTAATGAGAAGATTAATATGGCTAGAAGGAAGCAGGTGTCGCTCAAAAAGGTGATGGAGGAATGAGCCCAGAGATCGCTTCGGAGATGTCCCATCACAGGCTCAGACACTATGGCCTGGAGAGAAGAAAGGGCCCCAGGGACAGGCCCAGGCTGCTCTGGCACCTCAATACTCGCCACCCATCATCGTCTAGTGTCTGCTTCCTGCTTCAGTGAAATAATCTCCAGTTGTCCCAGTCAAGGCTCAAGCCAGCCCAGGTGCAGATGCAGCTCCCACTCCGGAAGCCACGAGGGGCGATGCTGATGATGTGAATGCGACGCTTTGATTCCAGAAGAGGCTACAGAGGCCTGCTGCAGGGATGGAGCTGCCACAGAGATTCCCCATTACAGCAAAGCCCAGCAGAACTTAGGGGGCAGGACCATTGCAGAGTTCCCACCCTGGCAATGCCTGGAGGGGATGCACGGGCTGGTCCCCCGACCCCTCAGAACCGCAGAACCACCCATGTGCGGGCCCAAACTGGGGAACCAACCCGTGAAGATTGCTCGGCGGGCCGAGCCTAGCAAAGCCCTGGGGATGGAGCTGCCCAAAGCCCTGGCAGCAGAGGACCTGCCCCCAGGTGTGTAGGAGGAGGGCCAGGGGGTGAAGGAGATTGTTCTGGAGACTTAAGATTTGGTGTTTGTCTGTTGGTTTTTGGATTTACTTGGTTGCTCCCTTTTCTCGTCTATTTCTCCCTTTTGTGGTGGGAGAATGTCCCTCTGATGCCTGCCCTGCATTTGTATTTTGGAAGCAGATATGGGAAATGATTTCACAGGTGCCAGCTAGAGGGGCATATTCTTATGGGGGAACTAAGCCTGAGTCTCACCTGTACTTAACTTAGGTGGCAATCTGGACTTCAGCATGAGTTGTCACTGGAGTGAATTCAGACTTTGGGAGTTGTTGGGATGGAATGAACATATTTTTATATGTGAAAAGGACCTGAGTTCAAGGGAACAAGGAGCAGAGTTCTGGGGTCTGAATATTTACCCCTTCCAAAGCACATGCTTAAATTTAATTGTCACTGTAATAGTATTCAGAGCTAGGACCTTTAAAAGGTGATTAGGTCATGAGGACTTTGCCATCTTGGATGGAATTAGCGTATATGTAAAAGGCAGATTTGGCTCCCTCCCCCAGCTTTGCTGCCTCTTCCCTCCCGCCTCCCACCACGCAGTGATGCACAGAAGGCTCATACCAGGTGCAGACACCTTGATCCTCAAATCTCAGCTTCTGGGTCTGTGAGCCAACAGAGTTCTGTTCATTACAAATGACCCAGCCTGTGGCAACCTGTTATAGCCACACAAGACAGAGTAAGACGGTCCCATTCTTATTTTCTGCTCTTATTTGGTGTCCACATTTATTTTGATAGCCATCCCTGTTGTTTCATTATGAATATTTTGCTATTTGTTTTTATTGCAGAGTAATATTCAGCTTCTATTGATAAGCATTTTGAATTTAGGGTTGCTATTATGAATAGCACTTAGAGACATTTTTGTAGAAGTGTTTCTGTAGCTATCTGCTTTCCTTTGTCTGGAGTGAATACCTAGAACAGTGACGGTGGACCTTTTAGAGATGAGTGCCCAAACTGCTACCCACAACCCACTCATTTATCACTGAGTGCCACACTGCAATTAAACCTCAATACTGAGGTTTTACTTTAGAAAAATACAACTACACATCAACACCTTTGTCTCAAAAGTGAAACAGGTAACATAGGTTCACCACCGCTGCTCTAGACTGAAGGTTGTGGGATTCTGTGGTGGAATTCTGTTTACTAGTCACATTACTGTCAACATTACTTCAAACTGGTTGGGTCATTTTGAACCTGTACTGGGAAAGGGGAGAGTTCCAGATGCTTCACGTTCTTTTTTTTTTTTTCAATTAACTTTATTGGTACATTTTATTTATTAATTAATTTATTTATTTTTACCAAGAACATGTATTGGTAATTGTGTACATAATGATCACATTCATCATAGTTATTTTGTACCTGTACATGATATATCTTGGTTTTCCCCCTCTTCCCTACCCCTCTCTTCTGCTCCCCCCTTACCTATTTACAGCAGGTTTATTTACATTTTTCTATTTCATTTCTCTTTTCTTTTCTTTTTTCCTTCCTTCTTTTCCCCCTTCTCCTTATCTAGTTCTCCTCTTTTTTGACTACTATCTTTTTTTTTCACATATATCTATTATGCCTCTTTTACCATTTTTGCACTTGGTACATTTTAGATATACATAATGATCACATTCATCACAGAGAATTTGTACTTGTACACGATACATCTTGATACCCTTACACACTTGTGCTCCAGTGCCTCTTCTAAGCCTCATTCTCATGGGCACACAACCGAACCACATTCTGGGTTAACCTGCATTTCTCTGATAAGCAGAGATGGGCAGCATCTTTTCATGTGTTTATTGGTCACTTGTTTGTCATTTTCTGGAAAGTACTTAAATCTTTTTCCCATTTATTTCTGGGTTATTATTCATATTGAGTTATAAGAGTTCTTCATGTGTTCTGGGTATAAACCCTTTCAAACATACACGGATCACGAATAGTTGTTCCTAATTTTGGGACAGGAAAAGACTCAGAGGAAATTATTTCAGTTTTTTTCTTTTTTCAAAACCTTATCATCCAACAGCGCAGGTATCAGAACTTTTATAGTAAATGATTCCTACATGTATATCAACAATCTAGATCTTTCTTTTGTGCTCCAGATACATGGGCAAATAATTGTTAAGTGAACGAAAAATCAGCTAGAGAAGTTGTATCTCATGGAAATGGAGACAGAAAGCAGGTTGTTGGTTTCCAGGGCTCGAGGTTAGGGGACATTTGGAGTGGCTGTTTGATAGGTGCTGGGCTTTACCTTGAAATGAAAACAGGATCTTGGCATCATATGCAGAGAGTAGTGGCATATACCGGGAATGTACTAAATTCTACTAAGCTACTTTAAAATGGTTAATTTTCATTTATTTGAAATGCAACACCCCAAATCAGGATTTGTGACTGATAATATCTAAGAGAAATTAAAATACAAATGGTGTCAATGGGGTATATGAAGTTGTGGATCGATTTTAAAAATCACACACAAAAATCTACTAATACCAACTACTTTATTTTAGAAAAAAATGAATTTGGGCCAACAACTAAATGAAATACATTTTTTCTCATCAAATTCATACTCATGTAGCCAAACTTGGGAGAAAACATTCACTTGAGCCTGAAAAAGTCAGTGAAGCTTTCCACAGTCCCAGGAAGCCACTCGGAGAACGCCAGAGGCAGCCCTCTGTGCACCCCGCACAGAGCTTCTGAATGAGCTAAGGACGAAGTGAGTATTTAAGGACCGAGAGGAATGTCTAGTTCTTCCCGTGCACAGACACCCGTCCAAAACCATGATGATTAGCACTAGTAATCAAAGAAATACAACACCATCCAGCAAAAACACAACCAAGGACAAAATACAACAACAACAATAAAAAAAAAAAAACCAGGAACACCCCCGCCAGAGACTGCCTGGCAAAAAAATTCAAAATAATCTTAAGGAAGCTCAGCGTGCTACAGGAGAGAACAGGTAGTCAAAATCCAGAAAAGAATGCATGAGCGAAATGAAAAATGTAACAAAGAGAGAGCTCATTAAAAAAAAAAAAAAATCTGGAGGCCCAGACCACAGTGATTGAGTGAAGACGCTCCACAGAGAGTTTCAGTAGCAGATTGAATCAAATGGAAAAAATCAGTGATCTCAAAGATACACTGATAGAGGTAAGAAACATCCTACAGAGCGAGACTTTTTTCTGAACAATATACCTGACAAGAATTTAATATCAAAAATATATAGGGGACTCAAACAACTCAACAGCAAGCAAAAGCATGATCTAGAAGCAAGCAGAGGATCTAAATAGATATTTCTCAAAAGAAAACAAATGGCCAGAAGGAATACGAAAACATGTTCAGCATCACTAATATGAGAGAAGTGCAAATCAAAACGTCAATGAAATATTGTCTCTTCACTATTAGCATGATTATCACCAAGAAGACGAAAGATGGCAGGCATTGCTAACAACACAGAGTGTGTGGAGCCCTCATTCTGTTGGTCAGAATGTAAATTAGTGCAGCCACTATACAAGACAGGAGGGAGTTCCCTCAAAAATTAACTTCCACACGCAGAACCTCCACGTGATCCAGCAATCCCACTACTGGGCAGAAGTGCAAAGGAAATGAACGAAGTCAGTGTGTCGGTCACTTCCTATGTCACTGGAGCACTCTTCACAAGAGCCAAGATGTGGGATCAGCCTACCAGTCAATCGCCAGGCGACCAGATAGAGGTAATGTGTACACAGACAGCGGCACGCTGTTTCACCTTTAGGAGAAGGGAATTTATCATCTGCAACAACGTGGGTGAATCTGAAATAGATTAGACTACATCGGTGAATAGAGACAGACATACGGAGACAAATGCAGCACAATCTCACTTAGGTGTAGATTCTAAACAAGACAAAATCATAGATTCAAAAGTAGAATAGTGGTTGCCAGGGTGTGGTGAGTGCAATAGGAAGACACTGGTCAAAGTGTCCAAGCTTTCAGGTGCAAGATGAATATGTTCTGGGACCCTAATGTGCACCGTGGTGACCGTAGTTAACAATAATGTGTTGTACACTTGAAATCAGTTTCGAGAACAGATCTTGTATGCTGTTAATACAGACACAGAAAGGTAACTATGTGTGGTGAGAGACACTGATTAGCGTGACAACGGTAATCCTTTCATGATGTAAACATGCCTCCAAACATCACGTGACTTAAATGTATGCAATTTTATTTAATAATCATATATCAATAAAGCCAGGAAAATATAACAAGATAAGTCATTTTAGAAAGTGAGAAAAATGTAATTCTATGCAATAAACTCAAACACGAAAACACTTGATTTCATAGGCAAATATCTTTCACTGGAAAATACTAAGAATAATATCTCTTTTATTCTTTTCTATAGAAAATCTGTCTAACATAAAAGAATATTATAGATACAGAAATGTTTGGAATCAGATAAGTAGTAGGTAAAAGAAAAAAATTACTTGCAAGTTTCACCATGCTTTTTAATTTGGAGTAAAGTAGTCCAATAATTCACCCCTCTTTTAATACTACTATCAGTGGTAAAATGACCGTCACAGGGGCTAGGCCAGGCCAAACTACTCTTTACGCAAGACGTAAATCCAGAGTCAGATGTGAAAATTGAGGCATAATCCAATTTAAGTTGACATACTTTTTAAAAGTCAGGTAGATAACAAACAAGTTTATAGGCATTTCGTGACAGAGATAGAACCAGCAGGACTGGCTTGTCTTCCGTGCTCCTCTGCCTCTAATCTGCCCCGGGAGGTGGCCCGGGGTAGCCCTCCTTTCTGGTCATTAGGGACGCACCCTGGCCCTCCCGGCCGTCTTGAAGCTGGAAAAGGCAAGGAGAGGGATTCTCTAGGTCCCCCCACAGGAATCATCAGACCTGTGAGACTGTGCGAACTTTTGGCGTGTAGAACGGAGAGATAAGAAATGCGTGTTCTGAAGTCTGCAGCAGTGTGTTGTGGCAGCAGTGGGACGCCGAACACAGAAGTTTTGGCTATTCGTAGCGATGAGCACCTGTATCAGGTCTGTACGTGGGAGAGGAGGTCGGGCGAGGCCGGAAGAACTGCGGTCTGACCATTTGCGGGGTAAACGCAGACGCCTGGAATGGTCACTCCCGGTGTGCCCATCGCCTCTGCACCTTCCGACTTTGCTCCTGGAAGCTGCCTTTGTGAATGTTCGCAAAACAGTAAGGTCAAAGGAGACAGAAATTAGTTCCCAGGACAGACAGAAAGTGCAAGGCGGGGTTGATTACTGGGAAGTAAAAAGGACCAAGACGGGATGCACGTGGGCGCCGAGTCCCCACTGCCCCGTGGTGAATGCATTTACTATGTATAGCAAACATACTAATTTTTTTTAAAAAAGAGATAATTAATGTAAGGTAAGCAGCATTCTCTCCCTACACGCAAGCATCTCTGCAATGTATTACCTCGAAAACACACAAGCAAGTTCATTCCTGCTTATTTTTTACCATTAAAGAGATGGAGGACATGATTTCCTGTTGTCACAAGCTAACATTTTGCAAACACAGATTTTGCTGACTCCAAAATTCTTGCTGAATCTTCTCCATTCCCAAGTCAGTCGGCTTCGCTTAGGACTATGCTAAGTACTACAAGCAAGTAACTAAACCAAACACAAGGCAGAGCCTTTTCCTGCAAGAGCTTGCTAATACCTGAGGAGAAAAGGGAAGAAATTTGCAGAACACAATTAAACACTAAGTTATACAGTGCTGTTGTGCTTCGGAGGATTTTTAAAAGTCAGAGTGACCAGGTGATATCAAGAAGGTTTCCCCAGGGCTGGAAGGACAGGGCGCTGAGTCGCAGGTCTTCAGTCCATGCCTGCACTCCTACCCCGGTGCCACAGGCCTCCCAGTGCCTGCATGGCTCCGGGAGGCGCCCCCTGCCCTCAATCTATGCTCACCTTCCAGCCGACTTACACAGGCCGAAACTTGTCCTGGAATGCCACAGGAGCACATCAAGGAATTTAGCATAAAATTTTGGCAAGTGAGAGTATTGCCAATCCCGTCACTGAAGAGCAGGATCCTTAGCTTCGTTATTATGCCAATCTGTTGTTCCTTTTTTAGTAGGTTTCCACAATGCTGGTTCAGACTTCGGTAGTTTTGTGTGTTGCTCAAAAGGCACTGGCTGGCCAGATCGTGTGCAAGCCGAAGCTCGGGGGAGCACCCTGGGGATTCTGGGGTCTGACAGGTAGAGGCGACGGCAGAAAGGAAGGATCTGGCCAACCTGTGTGCCACCCCAGATTCCCAACATCATCCCAAGATGAATGTTGTCTTTTATCAGTTCCTTCGCGTACACAGACACACGCACATTGCATTTTATTCCCTCACTGGCATTGTATATATTCTGCACTGGGACCCGACAGCCGTTCTCTTGAAATGCAGGGTATTTGAAAAAATTTGGTCTCTTTGTTTCTCATGATCCTGCAGACTTACTAGCCTCCTCATGACTGAGCATTCTTTAGGCTCCACTCAGCCCACCCCCAGGAGAACCAACCTTGTTTTTCTGCTGATCAGCTCTCTTTTCTGCACAACACTGGGACATCCATGTTCAACCTGTCAAGAGAATTTTCCTGAAACGCAGGCCCAGCGCATATTTCTTCTGTTTCCCTCTGGTTTTCTTCTTGCGAAACACCTGTTGCCCGTGAATCGCTGCCTGCTGAGCCACTCTGCATCCACACTGAGGGCTGCCTGACCCACTGTGCGGAGGGGCAGGGGGCACAGAAAGCGCCCTCGGCTGGCAAGTTATCTTCCCTGCGGACAGCTATTCTTCTTAAACCCTTCATCTGGAAAGACAAATTCAGAAAAATTTAAATCCATCTCAGCTTAAACCATCCAAAGCCAGAAAGGGCTAAGGGCTGTGCTTGATGTGGGATTGAACAGGTAGACGAAACAGGAAAAAAATTTTTTAAAAAGAAACAGCAATATTTTGAAGGTGTTTAAGTTTGCTTAATAGGTGTCTTCTTTTCTCAAGGTAATTGCTTTCTATATGGTCAAACTTTTGATATTACGCCAAAGAAATGTAAAATAATCCAAATTTTCCTTCTCTATTCTTATTTGAATAGAACTTATTACACATTGCTTTTACCTGTGCCGAGGTTATTGCTGCTCAGCCTCAATAGTGTTCACATGATTTAGATTAAATTATAGGGCTGAAGGTCTCTTTTCTTTCTTTTCTTTCTCTCCTGAAGATAAACTCAGCCATGATTTTACTTTGGCTGGCATTTGCTCCTTTGACTTTCCCCCATATTCAAGAGCTGGTGTATGCTCCAAACACATAACATTATCAACTTTAAGGGCTGCAATTGATTGAATATTTTGACAAATATACCTCTCTAATTCCTGAAGCCATATGGACGTGCAGGATGCCATATGGAATAAAGTACTCTGCTTCATGAGTGAGCCAAAAGCATTTTTTTATTAGCGGTTATTTCTTTGAACTGAAAACTGATTAAATTTTGAATATTCCTTCACTAGTGATAGTAATCCAGCCAACTCTATATTCTTAACAGCATCTTTAGTGATGGAAGCGCATTGCTGAAGTACAAGCCCTTGAGGGGGTTGCCACATTTTTTTTAATGTCACAGAAAAGGTTACTTGTTCATTATTTGTATATCGATTAAGATGCTTTCCACAGAAAGCAACCCCAAACCCTCCATTAGCTTCTTGAAACAATAAGGAAAAGGGTCTCGCCCTGTGCATCGAGAAGGTCCGGGCGTAACTGCCAGAGAGGCGGGAACATCAGAAGCCCTGAAGCGTCTTCGGGGACCAGTGTCTTTCCTGTCTCCTGCTGTCCTCTCTCATCTGTCAGCTCAGGGCTCCAGCCGGAGTCAGTGTGGTTTTGAGATGGCCGCAGTCAGGGGATGTGACACACACAGTGATAGTGTCCAGTGGAGGCAGATAAGCCTCCCTCCTGACTATCTGTTGTACGGGAAGAAACTCTTTCTCGGCAATAAGTCAAGGACAACCCTGGAAGCTCCCTGTGCAGTGTCCTGTGTCTGTGCCAAGCTGGGCTTGCGTGAAGGGGGAGGCACCTGGCCCCAGTCAGGTGGCCCGCTTAGCACGTAGCGCGGGAGGAAGACAGGTTCACTCAGGAAAGAAGACACAGGAGCCACAGAGAGTCATGCAGCCAGTGAGGCTCCTTCCCATCTCCTGATACTGCTTTATCTTTGCAAAACCCACGTGGCCAGACGTCCCCACCAAATCCTCCAGGTCAGTTCTTTTCCATGGAGTGAGATGGAGTTATGGGCAAAGTCCATCAAAAAATAGTTACTTGAAATCCAAGGCAGTCTAGACATGGAGATTTGCTGGATTTCGTCTCTCCCACACCACGAGTCCTACTTCTCAGAAAGCACCTTACTGAAAATGAAGGACACGAGCCTCGGCTTTCTCCCTCTGCTAAGTGGCTGCTCAAGCCCCTAAGCGCTCATCTGCTATTCTGTCTTTCCTGTAGAGTGTGACGGTTGTGAACATCTTCTAGGAGATATTGATGCAGATGGAAAAGTAAAGCTAGGAGCAGCTGCTGGACTTGCAGAACAGGGCTTGTTGTGGTGTGGCAGGGACAAGTCACCCCCAGGGGGTGAAAACAGTCACGCCCTGGTTCACTTTGAGGCTGGCGGTCCCTCGAGCCAAATCTGGGTTTGGTTTTTTTTTTTTGCAGAGATCTGGGACTTGGAACTCCTTGTGTCTATGTAGGGTCATCTGCTAATCCTCTTCGTGAATAAGAGCATCTCACTCTAGCAGGACCCAAGTTCCTGTCCACACTGCTGCTGGGTAAGACTAGTACTCAGTGATCTCTGAATTTACAGCCAATTTCATGATTCTGTGTTTCTCAGTTGAGTCAAAATAAATTAAATGCCCCAAAGGTCAGATGGAAGCAAATCATAAGGCCCTGCTAACCCCAGAGCCATGATTAACTGCTGATACTAAAATTTTGGCTATAGTGCCCATCCAAATATTGATATAGAAATCTATGTTTTGGTAAACTGCATAATTGATGGATTCCAATGAAAAATGGATTATTCAGGTCCTTCTTTCCTCAATCCTCACCAAGATGTTTGTTTTTACATACAAATCTGACTTTCTTATTCTTGGCTGCAGAGCATTCTCTGGGAGGAAATTTAGATTTTAGAGATAAGTGTACAAAAAGAAATTTTGGAAGACGTCACAGCTTACCTGTTTTTGTCCAAAATGCCATTGAACTCCAACTTCCGAAATGTAAAGTAACAAAGAACAGTTTATATTGATGTGAATACATAAGCAAGAGAGATTGTAAAAATTATAACCTATCTGTGTCATCTGCTCACAATTTCTCATTCACAATTCGTTTTGATTCACCTCCATCTTAGGCAATGGAATTTTTTTTCCTCTTGGCACTCTTTCTTTCAGAAATCCATAAACGAACGTAATTAAGGAACATGTTTTTAAGCTCTGGCTTCTGAAATATTCATTATTAACCTGCTGGCTACACTTGTCCCTTTTTATATTTATATAATTAATTAAGCCTCTCCTAATACATACGTCTTCAAACAATTTATTAATACTATTCAGGTTTCGACTTGTCTATCCCTTTTCCTGCATTTAAAGGAAATGGTTTTTGTTAATCAGAATCTCTCTCACCTTCTAATTTTCTAGTAGAGTTGAATTACTTGATGACAGAGAAAACTGGACCATTTTTCCAGCCTTCTAGAAAAGAAAGTGCAATTACCTCCAGACAAACTCGAGGAGGGGAATAGTAGTGAATATTTCATGATGCAATCATTTAAGGTGCTTGGGCCACATAGTCCTCCTAGTGTACTTGTACAGGCAGGTATGTGTAGAGTGTACTTGTACAAGTCCAGATCCAAATTATCTAAAAAGACTGCTTTTAAATAGCATTTACATTCTGATTTCGATTAAAGAGACCCACCCACTAGTCTTTCATGGATGATTTAATAAAGCGGACACAATTTCCACGTTCTGAGTTTTCTATATTAGAAAAACATTTGGGCGGGGCTCGTAATGAAGTCGAATCTGGCCTCTCTGGCAGTCGCAGCACTTTGGAATTAGGGACTCAGAAAGCACCTCGCTGTCCAGAGTTCCCTAGGAAGAAGGGAGGGTATCTCAGAGTCATCTTCAAGAATAAATTAGCATTGCTGACACCTTCACCCAACTGAACTAAACACTGAAAAGGAAAGGAGGAAGGAGAGAATTTAGCATCCGTTCTCAAAGTGTTCCCGGACTTTGAATCTTCCTTAAACAGCTAATTACTATGGAAAATTCACACCATGCTTATTCACTCTGCAAAGGCCATTAGCTGGATGCCTAAGAAAAGTACAAATTAGAAATGGTCATGGTGATGCCAAAAACTGATATTAACTTCCTGAAGACAAGTTTCCAGGGAGCTTTTACACTGACTTCTGAGTCCAGACAGCTATGCCACCAAGACTGGGTTGAGAGGGATTGTCAGAGCAGACCCAAAGGAAGCCCACCCGAAGTCAGTCAAGCCCCTTGTTTGAAATCTCAAAATACATATCTGTGCTCAGAAAGCAGGTTGATGCTGCATATCTACCGGGCCTCAAAAATACATTCAATTTAAAAACGTGTATTTCTAAAAGTGCTGCATGGAGCTTGTACTTTTATTCCTTGTTCCTGCCAGATATTCCAGTTGGGGAAGCTAAATAAATAAATATAAGATCGTATCAGATTTGGAAAAGTATTTAAAAAATAAAATAGGTCGATATTATATAAAGAGTTGTGTGTGTGCATATGCATGTGCGCTCTCTGGATGGGTAACTACAGAGCAAATGAAAACTCCTCAGGAAGGCAGAAAACAGTGCAAGACGGAGGCAGACAGTCTGGGCAAGAGGGAGAGAAGTGGAGACCAGGGTGCTGTGTGTTAAGTGCTGCCCACGTATCCAATGACCAGCAGCAGAGGTCTTCCTTGGTGTGACAGCCTAAGTCCCTGGTCCCTTGCTGGGAACGTTCAGAGGAGCAGGTGGAGCAGACGCATGATGGTGGTGGGTTCAGACAGAATGCCAGGTAAAGAACGGGGAGGAGCGTGGGCCCCTTCTGTGTGTCGTGTGCGTTGTTTGTTTCAACTTGAAGAAGCATCCGAGAAGAGAGGTCAGAGCTGCAAGCAGGACGTCTGGACTGGGGGGTGAGGTTCCCTCTAAAGTCTGGCGACTCCGTAGATGCGCTTCTGTGCCAGTGAAACATCCCGATAATGTGCCATGTGGAAGGAGCCATCTTGGTACGTTCCTTTAAAAGGAAGAAAATAAAAAGGGGAGGTGGCCTGGAGTGAAAAGGTGCCACCATGGGTCCTGGCTGTGCTGGGCGTCTCCCTACGGAAACAGCAGGGCCACCATCCGCCTCCCTGTGTGGCCTTCAAAGAGGCCGTCACCAGTGATAGGGACATTCCAGAGATGGAGCGGCTTTGAGCCAAAAGGTGCTAAGACCAAGCTGACAGCAAGCAGCTCTATGACACATATGACAGCAGGCAGGACACCAAGACGGATTTTTTGGCTGGACTCATTTATTCATTCACTCAATAAATACACATTGAACACCTAATAAGTAGTATTTACTCTGGTAAGCACTGAAGACAAAGCAATCTGTAAAGCAGACAAGCTCCCATATTTTTAAATATATTTTACTATATTGCTGAAATGTGGATCATGTTTGATGGTGTGCACACACATACTCTGTGTACGTACACGAAAACAGTGTGGCTTATGGAATGATTCGGGGGAAGCACATATATGTCCTAAAATTTGAGTGCTGAGAATTTGTCTTAAGTGCTTAAATCTAGACCTAATTATCATACGAATTCAATTCCAGATTACTACAGGAATTACTAGGTTATCCCTCGAAGGTTGAAGGCCGCTACAAATTCTTGGTTCTTAAAGCAAGTAATAGAATTCAAGGTAAATTTAAGATAGAAATACATACATACAAGTTATCTGGGCACACTGAGGTGTGTCAAGGCTAATAGGAACAACACGGGTAAAGCAGGAGAAATAGCTACTAACAATAAAGACTATGATTGAAAAAACTAACCTAAAACATTCCTGCTCTAAGAATAACAGCATAAAACCATGGAGACCTCACATGTAGGAAAATTGCAAAGAGGATCATCAGTGTAGATGCAAGGGGACAGCCGAAAGTGAAGTGCAAGATAAAGAAGAAAACGAGAGAGACGTTTTCTTTAACTACAGTTCTCTGAGGGTGCACCAGTGTCGGTAGAGATGGATTAGCTGGGGAACTGGTTGGATCTCTTTCTATTAAAAACTTGCCACTTAAGAATATTTTAAATAAAAATGGTTTATTTTTTAAAGCTTCGCACTTCATTAGGTCTTCCACAATGTATATATTATAAAAAGATTTTAATAGTATTATATACTTTGTTTAGTTCATTAAAAGTTGTAAAAATAAAATATGATGACATTTATAAAAAATACCAAAACTATAACTCTAAAATGAAAGATAAATACCTAAAATTTTTCTAATTTAAAAGACCCAAGTAAGGAAACAAGCACCCATTCTAAGCACATAAAGGAGAAGGAGAGCTCTTCAATATTAAATGCTGTTCTGAGTTTCGTGGTAGCCAAGGCAAAAGGGGCTGTATAAAAAGTGATCTGATTTTAATAAAATTTGAGAATATTTCACACATAAGCGCACACACATAAGCCACAGAGATGTATAATGAAGTCCCATTATAATTCTGGGTAAGGTAGAGCTCTGCTTGTTATGCGGGTATTTTTTTCTTTTATCTCATTCTAGCAAACATTTTATTGGTCGCAGTTTCAAAGAACAGACACCCAATCAAGTTTGCCTAAATAAACAGGTGGGGTGAAAGCAAAGTAAAAATTAGTCTCATTGATATTTAAAGATATGAGGCAAATACCTGTTTTAAAGTATTGTGTGCATGATGAGTACACTTGTATAGTTTTTATTTGTCAACTAATAAAAAATGTAACTAAATTATATCAGGGTGTCATGGGGTCTTGAAATTCAGACTGGTAACACACACACGTGTCTTCATGTAGTGTTGATCATTTTTGCCCCACTTTTCCATGATTTCTTCACTTCTGTCTGTACAGCTATGTGTTTTTCCCTTCTCAGAGTGGCTGAGGGCTGATCATCTTATGTTGACTGCAAACAGCTGCTTCCACAGGGGTCTCAAGTGACTGCAGCTCAAGCACCTCTTTATGTCTTGGTTTCAATTTCCAAGAGCCCGTGGTTTTCCTGGGTTTTATCCAGGCAGCCAGTCCTATGCGATCGGCTTGGTGTGGGGGTGGCACTCTAAGGCTGGCTATCTTTCCCGGGCCGTGGAAAGGAAAGACAGACATATCTACTAACAACTCTCACAAGAAAGGGCTGATAGAAGACAAAGAAGATGTTTGGGGGAGTTGATAAATCTTCTCCTGCAGTAGAATAGTTACTCCAAACATGCTTTGCAGCCCGAATCCCTGTAAGAGTGGAGTATTTTGACATGGTTGCTATGATGGCAGCTTTCTATAGTCTGAGTGTTGTCCCCACAGGCCAGGTACTCAGTCAGCAGACCTGCTGACCACTGGGGCTGGGTGCTGGGACCAGCCTTGTTGCTCAAGTCAATGCTTAGCACAAACACTGAGTCCCACTGCTCAAGTCACCTCCACAACTGTGGGTGACTTTTCCTGCCCTTCCTCTGCCTGCTCGCTCTGTGACCTGCTCTGTGTGTTGGCGCATCTAGGACAATTATAAGAACCAGAGTGTGGAAACTGACTACTTGCACCAGCGGGACAAAGCGCAGAATCTGCTTTTCAAGGACACTTCAATGATGTTTCTATCTGCCAGACTCTGTGTGAAGAGCTGGGATCACCAAGATAAACAAAACACAATTCCTGCTCCAGGCCATAAGTACAGTAGGCTGTGATAAGTGTTGTGAAAGAAGGAGATGAAGTCCCATTAAATAACGAGGGAGGAAACAATAACCTATGAGTAAGAAAGACACCTTTTACCTTCCATAAGATGCTACATAGAGAACAATTCAAAGGATAATTCCCAAAAAGTTGAGGATAAAATGAGAGGTTCTTAATGTTTTCTACTTGCTTTGTAACAAAAGCTATGAAGTATGTGGCACTTGTGGCTCAGACTTAGAGCCTCTAAAATTTTCCTCAGTTTATATTTTAGTTTCTAGAGTATTTGACATAAATGTGAGTTTTTAAAGATATTCCCAGATTTTTACTTACTAAGTGACTTTTTCCTCTTTTGACATATACTCTTCTTTTCTAAGAAGAAACAATTTACCAAATTTTATATGTGGTAGTTGTCACAGATAAAATTTTGATATTTATGCCCAGAGTGTTCATATAAAGTGTTTTTAAAATGCTATTCCTGAGATGTTTGAATGCACCTAGGCTAAGTTATAATACCCGTACTATTAGCATGTCCACTTGAAAATACAGCATCATTTCACATAATACATAGATACAAATAGTCAAGAGCTAGGGCTGAGATACGCAAGGCAGGCTGTGGCTCAGACCTAACCAACCTAGGGGAACACGTGGCTTGGATCTGAAGTGTCTCCCAGAGTCCCATGTGTTGAAGACAAGATCTCATCCTAGGGCAGTACTCTGGGGAGTGAACCTTTCAGAAGGCGGGGCCTAGTAGGAGGAAGTGAGTTCACCAGAGGTGTGTCCTTGGAGAGTATACAGGGACTCCAGGCACTTCCTGTTCGTCTCTTTGCTCTGTGGCTTTCTTTGATACAGACTCCCACCGGAATGTGCAGCCTCACCACAGGCCCAAACACAAAGAGGCCAACTGACCACTGACTGAAACCTCCAGAACTGTGAACCACAATAAACTTCTGCCTTCTGTTGAAAGATGAGGAATACCAGTAGCTTAGCGAGTCGCAGCATGCTCCCTGGATTCCAGTCCATCCTCATCTAGATGGATCCACCTTCCGGTGCAGGCTTTATTCACAAGGTATCTTCATGACTACCGTTGCTTATCTCAGGTTTTGTTTCTTACCCACTGATTTGTGGGACAACAGGCAGCTGAGTATCTGTGTGGTCCAAATGCTCATCTGGATAGTAGATGAATAAAGACCAGACAAAGTACTAGCCTCTAGGATTGCTATTTATTGACAATGCATCTCAGTAGGTAAATAAACTGCGTCCACTCAAAGGCAAATTGACTTATTTATTCTAATGTATAGGAAAACACTACTGTTTAATATATACATTTTAAAGTACAGACAAAATAGAAACTTTAAAAAACATATATGTAAATTATTGGTAATTATTGGTAAAATTTATTTCTTGCCTTTGGTAATTAATTCATATATACTCATGAATCATGTATATGTCGTTTATCGTATGAAAAATTACAATTAAAATGGGAAGTCCTCCCACTAACTGAAGTCTGTAGGGAGTTGTGAATTTTAAAATGCAACTTATCCAGTTTTATGAATTCAAATTTCTAAAATTAAGATTTGTAAATGTTTGAGATGATAATGAAATTGAACAATATTTTCAAGTGCATCCCTTACTGTGATTATGTCATTCTGTTTTATGTAAAGGATAATGCACATTACAAGTACTAGTCAGCATTACCTAACTGGATGTTAGTTCATATTTCACATAATATTCTTCAGCCACCTGAGTTGTGATAAAGAACCAATAACGAACACTGGAGAAAAGATAGTCTCTTTTACAAATGGTGTGGGGAAAATCGGCTATACACATATAGAAGGGTTCGTATCTCTCATCCTGTGCTAAAATCAAATTAAAATGGATCAAAGATCTATATATAAAAACAGAAACACTGAATCTGCTGAAAGAAAAATTTGGCAAAACTCTTGAAGACAGAAACATAGGCAAGGACTTCCTGAACAGGACCCCAGTTGCACAAGAAATAATACCAAGAATCAACAAGTCGGATTATATCAAATTTTAAAACTTGTGCACAGCAAAGGAAACAGCCCACAGATTTAAGAAACAAAGTGCAGAATGGGTAACAATCTTGCCAACTACTTCTCAGACAGAGGTCTAACATCTAGAATATGTAAGAACTCAAGAAATTAGACCCCTCAAACTAAAAATGCAGGATAAAAATGGGCAATTTAAACGAATATGCACTTCTTAGAAGACGTAGACATGGCCAATAAATACACCAAAAAAGTCCAACGTCTTTGACAACTGGAGAAATGCAGATCAAACAACACTGAAATTCTGCCTTAGCCTGGTAAAAACGGCATCATTAAGACCCAAAAAGCAATCAATACTGGCAAGATTTAGTGGAAAAGGGGCCTTTTTTGTGGGAACATAAACTATTAAAACTGCTATGGAAATCAGTATGGCTGTTCCTCAAAAAACTAAAAACAGAATTCCATTTGATGCAGCTACACCTTTTCTATGTATTTTCCCTAAAGAGCTAAAGTCATTAAAATACAGTGATCCACGCACATCCATGTTTACCGCAGCACAACTCATAATAGCCTAATCACAGAATTGGTCTATGTGCCCATCAGCAGGTGAATGGATAAAGAAAATGTGGTATTTGTACACAATAGAGCACTACTCAGTCATAAAGAGAATAAATTTGAGTTATTTGTAAGAAAATGGAATGATCATGAGACCAAAATACTAAGTGAAATAAATAATCACTAAAGAAGATTAAATACCACATGGTTTCTTAATATGAGGCCTAGAACATCAACAATGAAAGAGGAAAACTAAAAAGCCATGTCAAGAACCAGGGAAGTAATGCATTAAGCTAAAATCAAAGTGAATCAAAGATGTAAATATTGAAACAAAAACATTAAATCCGCTAGAAGATAGAATAGGTAGAACTCTTGAAGGCGTAGGTGTAGGCAAAGATCTTATGAACAATTGCCCAGCAAGTATCACGAAGAATCAACAACTGGGATCTAATCTTACTAAAAAGCTTTTGTACAGCAAAAGAAACCACCAATAGAGCCAAGAGACAACCCACAGAGTGGGAAAAAATTTTTGCCACCTGTTCCTCTGACAAAGGACTAACATCTCGAATACATAAAGAACTCAAAAGAATCAGACCCCCCAAATTTAAAGACCCAATCCAAAACTGGGTGGCTGAAATGAATAAATACCTCTCAGATGATTAAGTAGAAACAGCAAATAAACATAAGAAAAAATGTTTAACATCACTGGTCATTGGAGAGATGTAAATTAAAACAACACTGAGATTCCATCTCACTCCAGAAAGAATAGATATTATCAATAAATCAGCCAATAAGAAATGCTGGCGGGGCTGTGGAGAAACGGAACCCCTCTCCACTGTTGGTGAGAATGCAGAGTGGTGCAACCAGTATGGAAATCAGTGTAAAGATTCCTGAAAAACTAGGACTAGAGGTTCCATTTGACCCAGCTATTCCCCCTCGTGGTGTCTTCCCAAAGGAATTAAAAGCATCAAACCACAGTGATACATGCACATCCATGTTTATAGTGGCACAGTTTGTAATAGCTAAATCTTGGAAACAGATCAAATGCCCATCAACCAATGAATGGATAAAGAAAATGTTTTTTTATACAATAGAGTACTACTCTGCCATGAAGAATGACGAGCTTGAGATATTTCTAGGTAAATGGATGTATCTTAAGACCACACTCTTAAGTGGAATAAACTGTTCCAATTTTAGTATATGTGCTGCCGAAGCAAGCACTTAAGTGGAATAAATTGGATACACATATTTAAATACCACATTGTTTCTCTGGTGTGAGAAACAGAAAGTGGGAACAGAAAATAAGGACTAAAATCTATTATAGTGGGAAGGGAATGAACTTGTTCAAATAGGAAGGGGACAAGGAATAGGGAGGGGGATAGAACTGGAGGGACAAGAGAAAAAAGAATAGAAGGGAAAAAATGGAAATAAAGCTTCTGTAAATAAGGAGGGAGGAAGGGTTGAAGGGAGGGGGTGGGAATAGGAATAAAAGAAGCAGCAAGATATATCATGTACAGGTACAAATTCCCTATGATGAATGTTATCACTATGTATATCTAAAATGTACCATTAAAGTAAAATTTAAAAACAAAAAAAAAGGAACTGGGAATTAGACTTTGCAGAGCTGAGGAGGGGATCTGAGGAAGGGCAGGGGGTGGTGCGGGGAGGGAGTGGAGGGAGTAAAATTATCAAGATGAGATACACATATGTATCAAACCCAAACCTAAGTATAATCTCTGTATCACAAACATAGACAAATAACAGATTTTAACATCCTTGATCATTTATGTACTCACTTTTTGCAGCCTCTTCATTGTCCTGTCCAAACACTCTCAATGGGTGTGACACACCTGTGCCATGGTGACAGCTGAGTCTGCCCCCACCCGGCTCACATGGCCTCATGTGACCAGCAGCATCTCAGGTCAGCGACTACCTTCATTTCAGTCCCTTGGTGCTCCATGCTGAAGCCACACAGTCCAGGTCTTGAGCTTGGTACATGGAAACCACACTGCGAAGGATGTGTGAGCAGATGTGTGAGTAGAACTCCCCTACATACAGCCCCACTGGAACAACCCCTTTCCCTGACTCAGTTTACCAGGGTTTGCGCAGTGATGTTGCCACGCTGAATGTTAAAATAGGTAATTGAATCACTTTCATACCAGTTGTAAGTGGCCCTCACTCTGAGCTCCCTGAAATACCCACTGCTGGTGCCATCCCCCTGGGCTCTTGCATCCCCCCAAGACATTGAAGAGCAAAGACTGGCAGTTCTAAGGCCAGCGTTCACCTGATTGGCTCTATGGGTCATGCAGGACATAGAGGGCCCTTCCTGCACTTGATATTCAGACAGGGTGAGTGCCGAATATATTTTATATACTGCAGTCAATAGGAGTAAAACTCAGGTCCTTTCTTGTTTATGTAAGTAAAAGTAAATAGAATATCATTAATTACCATATTCTCTCCTTGATTTGCTCTGTAAGACCTGTGAACTCAACAGTGCCTAAGATTACTTTGAGATCATGAAAAGACAAATTCCCGTGCTTTTATGATCCACAATGGAACTCTCAAATTTATGATTACACTCAAGGATAGTGTTTCATAAATAAAGTTCCATTTTACAGACAATGTTCTGGAAAGGCAGCTGCTCTAAAAACATTTGCTAATCCTTTTATTCATATAGACAGATGTGACAGAACTGCAGTGTGATGTATAAATTCAAATTCAAACCTATGACAGCCTTATCAACTTGATAAGAGAAGCCTCATTGTAAAATAATTAAAGGTAATGCTGAAATATGAATTTGTCAGCATTTGATCACGTTTATACATTTGGACTGTGTGCCCGTGTACTCTCTGGGTGATTTTTGTACTTTCGTTGAATTAATTTCATAATGCCACTGTTTGAAATAGCCCTGGATATAGAAAAATGTCAATGATTTTCAAAAATGTCACCTTTCCTATGTAGAGAATGGCATTTTGTTTTCTTCAAAAAATAAAGCATTTGTATTTAAATATTCCCTGTGAAAACAGTTAGTTACTCCATAGGTAGAAACTAATTGATCTTAAAATGGGCACAATGGCCTTACCTAAATAGTGAGAAGAAATATGTTTTATTTTAAAAACTTTTGGGGTGGTTGTTTTGGCTTGAGTATATATGGATGAATAAAACTCTCCAGGATGAATTAATGCATTATATTCAAACCTTTTCATTTTTACCAAGTGACAAAAATTGGGGTTCACTGAATACCATCAAACCTTCCAGTTTCTAGAAGGAAACCTTCAGGAAAAGCTGATTCTGAATCAAAATGGACACAACTTTGACATATGCCATTGAATTCTGGCATTTTAAAGGAGATTAGTGAAGAGCATAAACATTTTTTTTTGTACAAACACATTTGAGATTCAGAAAAGAGATAGCCCAGATGAAACAGAAAACCTCCATCAAACTAGCCCCAAAACACTCTAAGAACATCAAAAACAGTATGTAGTCCACATGTCAGAACGAAACAAAATCAAATCAAATTCCTGACACCTAAAGTAGCTCCATTTTAATGGCACAAATCATGTCCAGGCTCTGGGTTGCCTAGTCTGTGGTAAATTTGCATTTGAGCGTCTGTTCCCATATCCTTAAGCTAATAGATAGGAAGAAAGCATGGAGTGGCACCATCTACCCACCTGCCAAAGGGAGGTTGGAGAAAACAAAAACGTGGACAAAACACGCAAAGCACAGTGGTAACAGAGATACACTAGCTCCGTGGTAATCCATTGCAGTATCTCGTTGGCTCCCTTCGACTAGTCTAAGTGTTAGGTATTAGTCTGTTTTCCCCATTTTACTACATTCATAGAGACAAAATGTATCGGCAGGGGTCAAATATGGAGTCAGGAGTGGAGCAAGATTGAAATCCAGGTCTATCAAACCAGAGTTAATGCTTATAATTAGGATTTCATCAGGAAAGGCAAGGAAGATATTCATAAGCACACCTTGTGATGGATACTTGCTGATATAGTGTTTTATTTAATTTTTCCAGCATCCATCTTTCCCCAACATGGACATTTAATAATATAGGTTGAAGCTGGGCATGGTCAATCGTGCCTGAAGACCAATGACTTGGAAGGCTGAGGGCAGAGGATCAGGAGTTCAAGACTGGGCAACGTGGAAAAACTCTTACACAGAAAACCTTGAAATAATAAATGTAATTAGGGAACATATTAGGCACTAATGTCTGAGAAAATCCTGAGCAGAGAAGGAAGTAGCAATAAGAGTTGGTTAGAGATCAGCCCAGAAACAGCTGGGTTAAATGTGACGTGGGCATCCCCAGTTTGGGAGAACTCTTATTTGTATAACATGCAGCGTAATTGTTTGAGCATTTTTGATTAATGCTTAAAGGGTAGGATTACCCCAGGAGGCCTGGAGATTTGGGGAACATCCAAACATCTGGGTTAAAAACAACAAAAAGACGTCAAGTTGATAAAATTTGACAAAAGTTCAATCCAGGCCCTCAGCCCCTGAAAGGCACTATAATATGTAATTGTGGTTCTGTGTTCTTTGACAAATCAAGCACTTTTTACTAGTAAACTACATTGAGATTAACCAGGAGGCATCAGTCCAAATTTCAGAACGTCACAGATTCAATATAGAAGAGAAAATCTAGGACAAACATTACCTGTCAAAGTAGCCAATTGACTGGAAGAGCATATTCTAGTATGTTGGCGCAAATCAACTGCAAACAGCACCTTGTTCTATCTCTGGACTGCAGGCCCCTCTGCTAATGTCCTAGTCAGGCTACCTCTGGCCAAGTGCAGCTGGCTGAGTGGCCAGGAGCTCAGCTCCCAGCACCACAGGCGGCCCTGGGGAAGGCAGGCTCCGGTGAGGTTGGGTGGCTTCAAGTCCATCGGGGCCCAAAGCACAGGGATCCTAAAGGTCCAGCATCGCGTCCACCGTCAAGGTCAAAAGAAGGAGACAGACAAGCAGGAAGACAAAGGAGTTTTGTCCCCGCAGATTCTGTTTCTGTGTTCAGAAAAGACACCCAGGTCCTTTCCCCGGACCCCGCCACACCCGCCTGTCTAACATGGTCCTCTGTGTCACACTGCCCACCCCTGTCTCCTGCTCCCTCTTTCTCCAGTCACTGGCCACTGCGATGGAGATTAGGGGAACCAAAATAGCCTCGGGAATGGTCCCTGGCCTGCTCACCACATCTTCCAGAGATCTACCCAGATCCTGTCAAATCAAGGATCTGTTTGCCAGGACGCTGGGCGACACTGAGCATCCGCACGTCCGTGACAGCCTTGTCATTTCAAACAATCAGTGTGATTCTCTTTACCAAAGAGAATAGAACAAAACAAATTCATTTTAAAGCATCTGTATTTACCTTCAGACACCAAACACAGAATGGATCACATTTATGGAAGGCAATTGACATAAAAATGTAACTTAAGGCACGTGACTGTATTTCCTCTCCAATTTGATTATGCATGCTTCAGAACAACACATTTTAATGTGGTTTTAAAATATGCAAAGTGTTTCTTATACTAAAAAAAAGAATGATTAATATAACTCATACATACAGCATTGTATTTCTTGTAAATCATCAGTTTTCTTTAGTCTCCCATGTTGCACCAATATCCCAAAAGGCCATGAACTGTAACAATATATTTTTGAAAAAACAAGAACTCTAGATGGCAATGACAATGTGTAAATGTACTCATTTATATATAATGAAATATCAAATTCCTGACAGGCACCTATAATTAAAGGGAGGAGGAAGAAATGGCTGTTAGAATGAATTGACTTCCTATATATTTCGATAAGATGCGATTATTTATTTATCATGTTAAAGACTGAATCAATGTTGTAGTATTCTTATTATAAAAAATGATAATAGTAACATCAGAGGAAAATCTTGAGAAAGGGGAAGAAGATTTCCGATCGCCTGGGTTTGAAAAACATACTAGTATATGTGACAGACTAATTTGTATTCTGCTACATTACTAATTTATCAGAAGCCACAGCCTGAGGGGTGACTCCGACTGATGGGGCAGTCACCCTCTATGGCCAGTTAACCTGTCTGTCCAAGAGAGTCAGCCTGTTAGAAGATAATTTAGTAGCTGCCCGGGGCGGGGGAGTCCTACAGCAGTCCGTCTTCTCCGCCCTCCACACACAGTTCCAGGAAAGCTGGGTGAGGACACGGGGGCGCATGGCGGGAGGGGCACGAGGCTGCCCTCAGGTAGCCCCCTAAACACCCAGGGGCAGGCCAGATGTTTCCTGAGAGCCGCACACCCACAACACAATTACTCGGCCCTGTTAGGGTAACATGTTTCTATCTGATCTATACAAACGCGTCTCCTTCTTGGAAGACCAGGACTGGCGCGCTCCTAGAAATCTAGATTCCCGAGCTCCCCAGAGCTACACGTGCTGTACCCTGCATGTCAGTCGTGAGCGTTGCTCTGATT
Source organism: Hystrix cristata (assembly GCA_004026905.1). Lineage (NCBI taxonomy): Eukaryota > Metazoa > Chordata > Mammalia > Rodentia > Hystricidae > Hystrix > Hystrix cristata. Next base: position 87,652 of record PVJO010004723.1, read on the forward strand.
TGGAAAGTGTGTGGACATCAGAGTCGGACCAAAAGGAAAGCTGGGCGAGGGCGGGAGGGAGAAGGGTGTACAGATTTCTCTAGTGGCCCAGAGAGTTCATGAAAGACCTGAGCAGAAGGGGAGAACAAACAAAACCAAACCAAAGGCAAGCAAAAGGGTTTGAGATCTCGAATATCTATGAACATCCATTTACCAGTTGTGAGTTTTCTACCTCGGCGATGAGTGCACCATTGAGCAATTTTATTTCTGAGGAAACTGGCAGCACTTGGAAGTTTGGTCCCTTCATTCCACAGCACAAGAAGAAATTTGACTGAGCCCTGATCGGACTATAATGAGGAAGGTGATGGGAAGCCACAGTCTCTTGTTGTTTCCCAGATGTAGTTAAAGGGCAGCTGCAAACCGCAGGGCGCTATACCATGAAGTGAGTTAGTTGTGCTGGGTTATGCCTAATAGTCCAGAGAAAACTTCAGTCCTTTGCTCCGGCCCTAAATTGAGCATCTGGGCCGAATGCCCCTTCCCCCGGCGGAAACACAGAACAAGACACTGCTCACCCCGACCGCCACCGATTGGGCCTCCCGTTGCAAAGAGCATGGTGAGTTCTGGGTGCTTGATTGGCTGTAGCTCAAGCTCAGAGGGAAGTTTAGGAAAGGATACTTTTTCCTGAAACCTTGAGTTGGTTCATTAATAACATATGGAGTTTTAACTTCAGAAAATGACTCACTTTTGTTCCTAGAGCCAGAACGTGCCAGGCCCGCAAGGAGTTACTAAGCCACGACACTTGTCTTTCTTCGTAATGCCTGCAGTAGTCTCTCCCCAGCATAATCTTGCCTGCTTTTAAAGCTGAGATATTGGTGCACATATTTGTTGGGACTTACGGGAGATGGTGGACTCTCAAGTAATTTTCCTCTTGAGTTAATTGCTTAGGATTTAGGGTCTATATGTATAAAAAACTTTTTCTGCCGTGGAAAAAAACTTTCACTGCATTGTAGTATTTATACCCAATATGTTGTTTGTGGTTTAGAAAATCCCCTGGAACCATTTCATAAGTTTCAAAGAAAAACCTTATGCCATTTTTTAAAAAATTTATCCAGGAAAAAAAAAGAGAGAGAGAGAAAAAGGGGAAGGAAGGAGAAGAATCTAGGAATGTAAGTAGTTATATAGGAGTGAGAATATGAAGAAGCGGCAGAGAAATGTGTGAAATACAAACAAAAAGATAAAAATTGATTTCACGGAGAGTGAAGTGAATTAAAACAAACCAGGAGAGTTGTTCAGTGGCGCGGCCACCCTCCCCATGTCGGAAGCGTGCCAGTGAACTTCCCAAGAGCCACTCCAGTTAGAACGGAGATGTAAATGCCCACCGGGAACCAGACACAAGGAAAACACTTTTTTTTCATGCAGAAAAAGAAAGAAATGATATGTTTAACACGCACCGAGCGTCTATGTAGTGCCAGCTGCGTTTGAAAGCTCCACTCCCAAATCAAAACCATGCTTGCTTGGACTCTGCAGCTCAAACAAAGCTGTTTGAAGATGATTATGTTCTAATCCATCTGTACCCTCCTCGTAGGTATTTGGAGAGTGAACTCAGCATTCAGTGAGAGAGCCTTCCCTAGTACCTCAGACCAATAGGCCCACCCGCCGGAGATCCCAATGCCAAAGAACAAAAATCGGGCCGCAGTCCCTTGAAGGTGGCCGGATTTTGTGCAGTGGGAGTCTTCACTTGCCTTCTTTTTCTTGTTCAAAACTCAGAACAGAAAGTGGCCTTGTCTCTGTTGTAAACATAATTCTGTTGCGGGAACTTTTCGTTGAAACGTTTTTAGCCTTATTTGTGATCAACAAGGTTATAATTCTGTGTTCTCTGTTTCCTCTCTCATTTTTGCCGTATTTGGCTGCAGAGGATTGCCAAGGTGTTCTCTTTTGCAGCGTGCAACCCTACACAAGAGCTCAATTAGCACATTTTTGCCAATAAAACAAGCGAGATTAGTTTTTAATAATCAGTGTGCTTCTGCTACATCAGCATACATTTGCAAAGCCTGCACCGTTCTAAAAACAGGACTCAAAGCACGGGATGCCACATATTAACTTAGGGGCAAATACGGCGTTTAGAATCCTGTTTTGAAAAGCAGCCCCCTGTAAATATAAGGTGGTGTGGCACCATATGGAGACTGGCTTTCTGACATATGGCTTGAATTAACAAGTTTAAAACTGTTAGGATCAGTTTTTCTTTCACTGAAGGCAAAACCACAAAATTCAGCGGTGAAATATGCTCCAGTCAGTCGCTGATACAAAGGCTCGGGGACACGGGGCCTCCTGGCCTAGCTTTTCTGCGGCAACCAGAGGGACTTGTCGATAGTAAGACAAGTCAGGACAAGACCAGGAATCTCAAGCTGTCAGGGCTCAAAACCTCCCTTCCAGCACCACCTCCCTGCGCCCACACCGCCCTCGGCAGCCAAGGACCCTGCTCTTTGATACTGGCTTTTGAATTATGATTATTACATTCTCAACATAAATTGTTGTTCCCCGGTTGATATAAAAGACATTTGAAAAGACAAACTCGAGCGACAGATGGAAGCAGCACAGGGCGGGGTGTCTTCTGATCTCCCCTAATTGAACCTTCACAGGATGAATCGAACAAGAAGAGTTCAAAGATCCAGGGTCCGTATTGCACAAATATTGTTGCATTTAATCAAAACTGTCTTTGAAGTGTGGCACTTGTAGACCACCTGTCGCTTTGAAATTTAAAGTCGTAGAAAGGCTTTGTGATGCTGAAAGGCAGAGGACTGGACCACAATAAACTGCCGGACTGAAAGAAAGGAAAAAACTCAAGATGGGAGCGAAGGCAGTTTTCATATTCCTGTTTCCTTTCACTTCGCTTTCATTTGCTCAGTGAGAAGAGCTCTCCAAAGTTGTGAAGAGAAGCCTCGCTATGTGCAGACATCCGCAGGCCCCCTTTCCATCCTGGAGATGCGTGTCTGTGGTTCGGCTTCTAAACTCCCATGATTCCCGCTCTGAAATGTGCCACCCGGCTTAAGTCAGGCCCACTAATCGGAGTTCAGTTCTCTCTTCGCAGCTCCCGGTACGAAGATGAGTATAAAAATCTCCCTCATAAGAATCTGGCGACAGTTTCCTTTCCGAACTTGATCTTAGTGGCATCCAGCACAGATGTGGCACGAATGGGAAACTCCTACCAGGAAAGAGGCTCTAGTCGTTAGGGGAAACGTCACGGTCGTAGTGCTTTATGACAACTGCAGAGTTCCCGCTCTTTCATCTATATGGCAGCTCTGGGGTGTGAGGGATTTTCTTTCCAGTCTTATACATGAAAATAATAAAAGCAAAACCCTGGAGTGCTGAAGACTGAAATGACTTGCCTAAAAGATCACAGCCAGTGAGTGGCAGAGGGGTTTTGAACTTGGGACTGGCCTCCGGTTCTGCTCTCTCTGTGTCACATGCTGCTGTCCAGCCACCTTCCCAGCTGTCTGGCCTGGCTGGGGTGGGAGGGAGGCCCCAGGAAGGCACCGGGAAGCAAGCTTCTGGTCTGGAAGAAAGGCTGGGCAGCTGGGCCACTACTAGTGTCACTGCGTCTTAAGCCAAAACCAAATGGGGAGGGAACCAGGGAGAGCCGTGAGACACTAGAGGCCGCAGGGCCCGGTGACAACTCCGGCATCCTGGAGTCTCGCTCCACACGCCAGGAGGACACTCTGCGCTTCCAGCACACCCCTTCCCTGCACTGCATGCCTGCAGGTCTTGCTGCGACAGCTGCAGATAATCCTTCTCCGAGGTCTGTGCTCTTTAATCCACCCAGAAAAAAATTCCACCGACTCTCTTGACCCCGAATGCTGCTCTTCCACAAGGACCTTTAGATGTGTGGGAGTCTGCAGCGAGTCACACAGGGATAGTTTTCCCTGCACATTTGCTTCTGTCCTTAGATAACTCTTTCTGGCCAAGCCGGACAAATTCCGCATAATTGTTTAGTTTTAAAAATCAAAAGGAAAGCACAGAGAGGATGGCAATCTAAGGAAGCAGCTGCTCGATCGGGCTGTGTCACAAATGGAAAAATGGAAGCTCAGAAAGGGTGAGCGACTTGCAGAAAGTCACAGAACTGCGGGCCCAGCACCCAGCGCTTTGTCCTCCACTCCAGGACGTTCGCGGTCAAAGCCTGTTGCCTTAAATATCGTCTGTTCAAACCGAAAAGGCACCACCAAAAGCGTGAGGCTGGGGCGTCTTGAGCCCTCATTCCACCCGCCTTCTGCCGAGTTTTAGTCCTCCTCAATCATGGCTGAGCTATCTTGTATTTATGCATATTATCCACCCTCCCCCACACAGGAGAAGGTGAGCAGTGGCATGCTCAATGCTCAACCACAGTTCTCTGGGTACAGGGAGCCAGCAGCCTGCAGTGTTTCCTGGTCACCGTGGTATAGAAATCCACCCTCTGTGGGTGGATTCGTGTTCTCTGCAAGACTGCACAGAGTCGAGGAGGTACGATCTTCCTAAGTTGTCCAAGCTGGTGCAAGCCGGCCCAGCACACTCCGGAGACCAGCCCTGCTCTCCATTTACAGATGCTCCAACTGCATCTCCAAACACAATATTCGGGTATGGAGTATCCCCCTCAAAGGCCCATGTGTTAAAGGTGTGGTCCCCAAGTGGGGGAACCTTGAAGAGGTGGAGCCTGGTGGAGGTCATAAGGTCACTGGGGACATGTTCTGGAAGGAGACTGGGATTCTAGCCTCTTCCTCCTTCTCTCTTCTGCTTCCAGTCATGAGATGAATGATTTTTCTTCACCACACACTCCTGCCATGTTACGCTGCCTCGCCACAGGTGCCACAGCAGTGGGAGTGATTAGAACTTCCAAAAATAAATATTTTTTCTTGATAAGTTAATGATGTCGGCTATTTGGGTACAGGACCGGAAATATCTAGAGCAGAGCTTGACACATACTGCCTGTTCAATAACTATCTGTGGAGCCAGCTAAGAAGACCAGTTTTCCACAAACTGCTGGGGTTCTGCTGGCCTGGATTCTCCCAGAAGTGCAAATCTGCAGCATCGCTTCTTCAGGGAGATGGTCCGTTTTTCTACCGTGCCTCTTTCTGGCCGACGGCCAGCTGACCACATTCTCTCATAACTTTAATTTGAAGTGGAAGAAAGGATAATATGTTTGTCAGGTAAAATCCAAAATGCAGATTGAGGAAAAACTACATTACCATAATGAGACTCTGGTGCTGGGAAACAGGGGAGGACAGTGTGACTCTTCTTCTCCTTCCGGCCCTGGGCTAGCACCACACGCCCTCTCCTTGCGGTGCAGATCGCTCTTTGGAGAGCTCTCTCTGCCCCGCCCGGCTCTGCCCAGGAGTGCTGGGAGGAGCCCCTCTGTCCTTGTCACAGGCCAAGGCAACACAACTGGAGGCGTGTCCTTCTCTAATATGAAAAGAAAATCCCAGTTTTGCCCTGGTAACTCGAGGAACTGCACCTTAGGCCAAGACCAATTTTTTGACATTTTTCTCTGAAAAACACTCTTATGGGAAACATGCCCATCATGAAGAACACATCCAATCATCTTGATGAACTTGAAGTCAAAATATCTGTGAACACAGGAGGGGAAAGGATGGGGAATCAAATGAAAAATAAAATGGGGGAGACACAAATACTGAACTGCTCACAAGATGGTGTTTTTAAACAGGAATGTTGGTACTTTCTGTACAGGCGGGTCCCTGACAAATGACCAGCAAGCAAACTGGGACTGCACACCTCGCACACAGATACGTGTATTTTGCATGTGTGTTTCCCAAGAAATTATTCACACAGAGTGGAGTCTTCAGGGCCCTTTCCTTCCATAGCGTGGTGTATGACTCATGTGAAATTTCAAAGGAGTGATGCAAATCAATCAGACATTCAGCCCAAGGAGTTTTAATACTAGCCTAGGTAAAGAGTCAACCAGAAATTTTATATGTTCAGAAATTTTAGGGAGTTTATACCTTTCAGAAATTCACACATTCAGAAATTTCACTTCAGCAAATACTTTTAATTTCAAGGGAATGATTTGAGGGAAAATATTTTTCAACATAGAAAATTCTTCTGAAATATAAAATCTTGCAAGGAAGGGCTTTCTGCCTATGGCACATTCAATACCTAATGACAAAAACCTTTTGGGAACAGTGGTACCCTGTGGATGCCGCACTTCCCACACAAAAGGACATGCTAAATGAACATGCCCTGATCAAGGGGAGAGGAAATGGTCTGAATTGACTCAAACGATACTCAAAACTGGCTCCTGTGATTCATAACCCTAACGACATGGAAAGACTTCACTTTGGACTGATTATTTGGAAGAAATGTGTGTTTTTTCTTATGAACACTCTTGACTTCATCTGTATTAGCTAAAGTGGTATCGACTTAAAAAGGAAAATTTTAGGCAGTCCTGGTTCTTCAAAGCCAGTCCAATTGAGCACTCTAATTTGAATTCCAATAGAAAGTATAACTTCTTTCTGGTTTTTTTCTCTAATAAATATCTTGGGCAAAAATCTCAACCATGCTGAATTGATAAATGAAGAAAGGGATGGAAATACAGTCACAGGAGAAGAGTATATTTTTCCCATTTACATGGAACTGACTAATAGCCAAAGAGTCTGGTGTTTCCCTTTAACATAGTCATTGACTACACTGAGCATAAGTCAGATGTGTTACTGGTTCCTTTCCAGAATGTTCTTTTCACCAAGTTTATTTCAAACTTATTGAAAACCTGCCATCCCCGGGACAGATTCGATCAGGTAAGGCAGGAAACAGTCCAACAATTATTTAGCAGTTCAACGAAACAGTTAGTAATCTCCACCTAAAAATGAAAAGACTTTTTCCATGAATGTCCTGAATGAAAAATTTTAAAGCAGTAAAATCACCTTTGGAGTGATTTTTAAAGTCTCGATTATCATAAAGATCATCATAAACCTGGAGTTGAACTCTATGTTCTACAGAAGATGCAAAACAAAGCAAAAAAGAAAAAGAAAAAACTCAAAGTTTCATCTTGCAAGGCGCAGAAACTGAGTTCCACATCAAGAGCGATACTGTACAGATCTAGGAAGCCTGAAGACATTTTATTCAGCATTCATAATGTACTGAACGAGGGAAGCGTCTGGCATCTTAGGAACTGCTGCCACTTCGGAGACTATACGTGAGGTTCAAGGACGCTCAGGACACGAGGAAGCCTGGCAACCACTTCTACCTTTACTGCCCTTCTGGACGGACACACTTCATAACTCTCGGATGCTTCAGTCTAAGAAGTTTCAAAGCGAAAAAGTGAAATCTAGTCCAAAACGCAGCACACTTAGTCTAAAAATAAGTGAGTTTTGTAACTCAGGTGAAGCATGCTTGCTGCTTCCTATCCTTCGCTCTCTTCTCCCTCCTCTCTCCTGTCTCTCTCCCCCTCTCTACCACTCTGTCTGTCGCAGGCAAACAGCTATATTAATAGTCAGCTCATAACCACATCACTTTGCTTACAGTGACAAAGCTATATTTACATGCAGGGTGCTGCTGCCACAAATTCTATGGTAGCTTTATAATCTCGTTTGTAAAATAGTTGCTTTTGCAAGGCGTCGCTGCTCCCAGGCCAGTGACCATGACCGTGATCAGAGAGCTCTTGCTGCAATCCTCCCTCCTCCTTCCCAGCCTCAGGGAGCTGGAGGAGGCCCAGGCTGACCTCGGCCCTGAGAACCGGGTATGCCCGAAAGCTGAGCCGCACTGAGCTCCAGAGCCCTCAGGTGAGCTGACTGGAGGGAGGGCTGCTCTTTTTAACCTGACACTTAAAACACAAGGGTTTGCACGCAGGGGTCCTGAGGTGCTGACCCAGAAAGGCCAGATGCCTCTCTGGCTGAGTGTCCACACAGACCTCCTCCCTGCCCCCCAATCACACAATCCATTCACCGAAAGATAATTATGCAAATATATACTAACCAGGCTTAGTTCCCTACTTAGACTTCCTTCCCACTCCCTACATCCTAGCATGGGTGCTGACAGTGTTTTGGAAGAGTTACTAAATAGCTGGAAGGCTTTCTGAATATATCTATCCTGGCCTGTCAAAGCTAGAACAGCAACGGTCCATCTGGGCCTGGAAGACAATTTCCATGGTGTAAAATACTCTTTCAATTCTTTCCTACCATAGACAACCAGCTGGTGCTCCGGCGAGACAGCCAACTTCAGCGTCGTGTAGACCTCCGCTCCAAGCTTCAGAGTGGCCTGGAATGACCCTGAGGCCCATCTTCCGAGATGACAGCGACAGTGCCCATGCAAAGTGGGGCGGGGGGTGCATTAGTACCACCAGCACCTGCCAAGGCCACAGGGGTGGCGTGGCAGGACGCGCAAGGCACTTGGCAAGTTGGTAGAAATGCATTTTTCTTTCGACTTTCTGGTTTTTAAGCAGAGGAAAGAATCTGGGGCGGGGGAGAGCCTGAAGTTTTTCAAACAAATGCCTCACTTTTCAAGTGTCTATCTTAACCAGAAGCCCTTTCTGGCACTTTCCAGTTTGTGATTCTGTGGACTGTTATAAAATCATAAACAGCATTTGCATTGGGAGATGTGGGCACAGTGGAGGGAGTTGTTTTTTCCCCCCGGAAGTCCTGGGCTTCGGTTCATCATGGAGTTTCTTCTGAAAACAATTTATGGCAGTTACAGAGCTAAACTGTACAGAGTGCAGTGAGGAGCCACATGACAATGTTTCTGTCCTCCACAGACCCCCCGTACCATGGTGGCCCAATAAGACTACATTACCCGGTAATGCCACAGGCCTCTTGGTTTGTGTGAGTTCAACCTGTGATAGTCACGTGACAAAATCACCAAACGATGCATTTCTCAAATACATCACCGTTGCTAAGTGACACGTGACTGTATGTAAACCAAGTATCCAGGAAAACCAGCCAACCTCTCAGTTAGAATCTCCGGGCATATACTTTCTCCATATCGTATCTTCCGGAAAGGATGAGAAATGTGATCCTTCCCTGAATCTCCAGGGCACTGTGATTCGGGCTTAGTGTTTGGTAAAGACTCACCAACAGCAGAGCAGATGACCTGCGTGAGAACCATGGAGACTCACGGCCTCACTCGCAGCCAGGAGTCCGGGGCGAGGAGCTAGGAAATCAGACCCAGCAAAGCTGAAGCCTGAAAGGAACAGAGCTGGGCACAGCGATGTCGGTCAGTCCGGCCAATCAGAAAGAACAAAAATGTGAAAAACAAGTCAATGTGCTCGTCAGGTAGGAGTCAAAAAGAGTGAAAAATCGCCACTGCACAGTCCAAGCCGCGGCGCTCCGAGGAGAAGAACCCTAAAGACCTCGACTGAGTGACTTTGACTCGAACGTGCGGCCTCGACCTTGAATGAATGGCTCTGATAACCGATACTTGTTCCGCACTTTTCTAAGCCTCACGGTCTCTGTGTTGCTCAGGGCCACTGCTGAGATGCACACCGCCAGAGGTCAGCTGCCGCACGCCCAGGCGGGGTCTTGTGGCCACCATCCCCAGTGCCCAGGAGGCCTCTTGCCAGCGTCCCAGGAGCAGGTGTCTAAGGAGGTGGGCAGCACCTGTCTCAGCAGCATCTGGTTTGGCAGCCCTCCAACAGTCATACTAGAGTCAGGAGAGACAAAGTCAAAGAGTAAGTTCTTAGTTTACAGTGAGTTGACCACTCTGGGTAGAACTTGCACTCTGCCAGAGTGGCCGAAGTATTTCTTACCACCCATGGAAGGTGGCACGAGCCAGCGTGTGCCTGTGAGAACCTCCCCTGTGGAAGCCCTGGAGGGAGACATGGCCGGCAGGGCTGGCTTCTCCTTCTTGCCCAGGTTAGGGTGCAGGGTGGAGGCCGACAACGTTTGTGCAGCATTCCAAAGTCCCTGATCTTGGCAGAGAGAGTCAAAGTAGAGGAATGGGCTTGGGCTGCTCGAACTAACGATGCCTCTGAACTTGGGGCCATCTCACCGTGTTTTTAGTAGCCCGCCCCGCACAGTCACACGTAGTCAAGTACATTCCTCACTTTTTAAGTGAGTTTAAGGAAAGTATGGCTCCCTCAGGCACAGTGACAGTTCTGACATCCCCAAAGCAGTGCATTTTAGAATCCAAACTGCTTAAAATTTGCTGGCAGGATGACCACACACCACATCTGACGGGGTCCTATCAGTATTTTGGTATACAGTGTTAAAAATAAAACAACAATGTGACAGCACTCTACTAACCAGCATTGTTAATATTACTAAAAGATCTGTTGACACCAAACCTTCAAAACCTATTTGGCACCGTGTGCGTGTGTGTGTGTGTGTGTGTGTGTGTGTGTGTCCCAGTAATTCCATTCTTGTGTAGATAGCCTACAGAAATCCTTGAGCCTACCCATTGAGAGACACGTATTTAAATATGGTAATATTATTCACAATAGCACAAAACATGGAAAAGCAAACAAATTTCCCTGATCATCAAAAAAGATAAGTAAATCATGGAACACTCAAAATATATCTAACTGCCCTGGTTTGCCCCCGGGGAAGGAGCACCCAGGAAAAGTCCTGTATTAAAACAGTGTCCAACACAGCATGAAAGAGGCTGAGAGGTGGCTGCCCCACCCCAGCAAGTCAAAAGCAGATCAAATGTTCCAAGTCACTCAGAGAAATGAAGTCACAGGACAAACCACTGCCCCAAACTGGAGAAAAACCTGTGGCGAGCACAGAGAATCGCAATGCACGGGAGCAGACACCGTGAGCAGAAACCAGGCTAGTGCAGGGAATCTAACGACCACGCAGCAGGGCCTCAGCCTGGGCAGGTCTAAGAGCCAAAACTCCAGGGGGTCTCAGCCACAGTGGTCCCCACATTTTTGTGAGTTTTATTGCCTGAGACTCTACCAGGTACTCACAGTGAACATCCGCTTCTACTTCCAGCAGGGGAAGGGAAAAGACGAACCCGCTTGAAATATGTGGGAGTGAGCTGTTTTTCTTAGTCAGACCCGCACTCAGCAGAAAGTGTTCAGCCAGAACCCACCTAACCTCCTAGTATCTGTGAGAACTTAGTCTGCCTCGGGGAGTGGAACTAGCTCAATGCATCATCTCCACCCGTCCACAAAACAGGACAAAGCATACGGTTAAAAACTCTGTGGAAGAGATGGGACAAGCAACTCATCTGCCCTTCAGTCAGAGAGGGCAGGAATATTAGAATTTTCGAACCAGAACCTTTTACTATAGCAAGATGTTCAACAGAAAGTGTAGATAACAGGAAAGAACAGATAGATAATGTACCCAGAACTATCAGAATTCTAGAGAAGAAGTAAAAATAAGTTCTAGAGGTTGAAAGCATTGTAAATGAACTGAAGAAAGCCTTCGGTGGGCTTATGAATAGAATGACACGGCTGAAAGAAGTGTCTCTAAGCTCAGAATAGGACAACAGAAACATGCAAGACTGAAAAGAGAAAAGAAAGGAAATGGAAAGAAAGCAGAATATCCAAGGCTTGTGGGACAACTATGCAACATGCAACATGCATACCTGGGACATGAGAAGGACAATAAAGAAAGAAAGAGAAGCAATCTTTGAATCAATAATAACTGAGAATTCGCCCAAATTAATGTTAGACACTAGAAGACTCAGAGAGCACAAAACAATAATAAAATATCCCCAAACACATAGACATATCATATCCAAACTTCAGAAAACTAAAAATAACCAAAAATCTTGAGAGAAACCAGCAGAAGAAACATACCTTTGCAACAAAAAGGATAAGAATAAAATCTGGTTTCTCAGAAACCATGAAAGAAAACAATAATGGGGTGAAATAATTGAGGCGTGGAGAGAAAAAAGAGACACCAACCCTGAATTCCACACCCTGTGAAAGTCTTTCAGACACGAAAGAGAAATTTAGACCTTGTTAGACAAACGGAAATTGAAGGAACGTGTTGCCAGTAAACATGCCTTGAGAAATGTTAAATGCTTCGAAGAGAATGAAAGTGATACTAAAAAGACATTGAGAGCTACAGAAATAAAGGTAGAACAACAGAGAATGCGTAAGTGCAGATAAAGTCAATCTTTTTCTTATTCTTAACTGGTCTAACAGGCAACAATTCGTTGAAAATAGTAATAGTAACAATGAATTCAATTAGCATATAAATGTATGGCTCTGTGTGTGTGTGTGTGTGTGTGTGTGTGTGTGAAACGAATGACAGCAATGATAGAAGAAACAGGGAGGAATTGGGACTATTTTGCTGTTATAAAGTATTTGTACTATCTGTGAGGTGTTATACTGTTGTTTAAGAATGCACTTGGATTATTTGTACATATGTATATAGACACACAGAGAGAGAGAGGCCCAGAAAGAGAGAGAGAGAGAGGGAGGGAGGGAGGGAGGGCGCAAAGTCTAGGGTGGCGTGCAAACAAAATTATAAAAACAAATATGGTCAATCTACGAGGAAAGCCGAGAAAGTATGTCATGCAAAATGCTTACTTAGAAATCACGAAATGCAGAAAAAGTGTGAAAAACAAACCTAAGAACAAATAACAAGAAGAGGAATCAAGCACAGTAATAAATACAGTAAATATAAATCCAACTATAATAAAAATTATCTTAATAATCAGTGGTCTAAACACATCAGTTAAAAGACAAAAGTTGTCACAGTGGATCCAAAAACAAGGCCCAATTTGACTTGTACATATTTTCTCAAAAAAATAAATAAAAAACACCTTTTGTAAGGATACATATATATTAAACTAATGTAATGGTAAAAGAAAGTCAGAGTAGCCACATTAATTTCAGAGAGCAACTTCAGAGCAAAGAAAGTAAGAAAGTTCTCAGAGATACAAAGGAGCACTATGCAATGATAAAGGGATCAGAGACATAATAATTCTTTATGTGCATTTGCCTAACGACAAATCATCAAAATACATGAGACAAAAGCTATTAAAGCTTCAATGAGAAATAAACCAACTAACATAGTTGGAGACGTAAGCAATCCTCTATCAGAAATGGGCAGATTGAGTAGGTGGAGGAGCAGAAAGGACATAATTGAACTTAAAAGCACCATCAATCAAACAGATATAATTGCCATTTATAGACTTATTCCTCCAGAAACAGCAGAAAGTACATCCTTGTCTTAAGTTCACATGAAACATTCACCAAGATAAAGCACATTGTGAGTCATTAAACAGAATTTAATCAGTTTAAAGGAATAGAAATTATACAGTGTTTGCTCATAATCCACAAAGGGAATTAAACTAAAAGATCACTAATGGAAATATGGCTGAAATATCCATAAATACTTGGAGAGTAAACATATACTTTTAGACAGTACATGAGTCAAAGGATACTGAGGTATTTAAAATTATTTTAAACTAAATGAAAATGAAGATAAAATTTCTCAAAATGTGTGAGATGTAGTAAATGCAATACTTTGAGGGAAATTTATAGTAGTTCATGCACACGTCAAAAAGAAGGAAAATCTAAAACAAATCACCTAATTTTCCATTTTTGGAAGCAGAAGGGAAAAAGCAAGTTAAATTAACGGTAAGATGAAAAATAATAAAAATGAGGGCAGAAATCAATGAAATTGAAAAGTAGAAATCAATAAAGAAAATCAATGAAACCAAAACTAGTTCTTTGAAAAGCTCAATAAAATCAATAAGCCCCTGGCCAATTTAAGAAAAAAAAAGTGAGATGACATAGAATTACTAATATTAGAAATCAAAGAAGAGACATCATTACATGACCCATAAGAGGAACAACTGGTAATTTGGATGAAATGAACCTTTTCCTGGGAAGACACGATTTGCCAAAATATATGCAAGAAGAAGTAGACAATATGAATATCTACATCTAGTAAAGAAATTGAATCAACAATTAATAACTTTCCAAAAGAGAAAGGACAAGTCCCAGATCAGTTCAACAGTGAATTCTCAGAAAAATTAAAGGAAGAAATTACACCAATTCTCTGTTACCACTGCTAGAAAGCAGAGGCAGACAGAATACTTCTTAACTCATTATTTGAGTCTAGTATTAATTTAATACTAAGTCCAGTATTATAAGAAATCTAAAGATCAGTCTCTCATATAATGCAGATGCAAAAATCTTCAACAAAATATTAACAAACTAAATCTAACAATGTATAAAAAGAATTAGACACTACAACAAGATGAGATTTGTCCCATCTATGCAAGGCAAGTCTATCATTCAAAATGTAATCCAACGCACTTACAATGTAAAGAATAAAAATTGCATAAAAATATCAGTAAATATTTTAATAAGTATATGAGAAAATCCAACATCTATTTGTGGCAACAGCTATCAGCAAACTAGGAATCAAGGGGAACTTCTTAATTTGGTAAAAAGAATATCTACAAATTCCTGAAGTTAACATCATACTTAATAGTGAGAAACTCAAAATCTTCTGTTAAGATATTGCACAAGGCAATCACACTTCTTCAACATTGAACTAGCCAAAGAAACAAGATAAGAAAAAATATAAACCATAGATGTACTGGAAAAGAAGGAGGAAATCTCCCTTTGGTTATAGATGACTTGCTTACCTATGTAAAACGTTAAATCATCTACAAAAATATTCCTGAAGCTAATAAGGGATTACAGCAAAGGGACAGGACAAAAGATTCATATGCAAAATTCAATCACTTTCCTATATTCCAGCAATGAGAAATTGGAACTTGAAACAAAAAAAAAATGTACCGCCTACATTAGCATTCTACATAAAAAGAGATGCTTGAGTATAAATCTAACAAAATATAGTTGAGATTAATACGTGAAAAAGTACTAAACTCTGCTGAAAGATTTCAAAGAACTAAGTAAATGAAGAGATAAACCATATTCATGGATAGAAAAACTCAATATTATCAAATTATCAGTTCCTCCCATTTTGATTCACAGATTCAGCCCCACCCAAAGCAAAATCCAGACACGTTACTTTATGAATATCAACAAACTTATTCTAAAGTTCTTGTAGAGAAGCCAAAGACCCAAAATAGCTGACTCAATACTGTGGAAGAAAAAAAAGAAGATGGACACTAGCATACTTCAAGACTTACTTTAAAGTTACAGTAACACTAGAGCATACTGCTGGGAAATAATAGACAAATAGCTTAGTGGAACAGAATAGAGAATCCAGAAATAAACCCTCATAAATAGTCAACAATCACTGACAAAGGAACAAAGCCATACAGTAGAGCAAACATAGTGTCTGTAAGTGTTGCTGGGACAACTCGATGTCAACATGCAAAAGATAAAGAAATAAGAATTATCTAGACTCAGAGCTTCGTAAAAATTAAACCAAAGTGGAATATAAACCTTATAGCAAAAAATACAAAATTATAAAACTCCTGGTAGATAATGTAGGAGAAAATTTAGTAATCTTCTGTACGTGAAGATTCCTTAGGCTTATTGATGAGCTGGACTTCTTTAGAACTAAAAAGTTCTGCCGTGTGAAAGACAATGGGAGGAAAATGAGCATATAAGCCATGGATAGGGGAAAATATTTGGAAAATACACATGATAAATAACCAAAATATACGAGAAATACATAACCCTTGACAATAAGAAAAGAAACATCCTGAATAAAAAAACAGGCCAAATATTTTAGCGGATACCTCACATATAAGAGATATGCGAGGCATGGCGAACCCAAATAAGAAAAAGAGGCTGACCATCATATGTCACCAGGGAAATGCAAATTCAAACAGTGAGGCCCCATCACCTCCTCTTAGGGCAGCCACAGCAGGACACTGGCACTCAAAACGCTGGAGAGGAGGTGCAGCCACAGGGATTTCCATTCATCGTTTGTGTATGCAGAATCATACACCCACTCGGAAGACAGTTTGGCAGCTTCCTGCAGCACTAAACATACTCTGATCATTCAATCCAGTTATCATACTCTTCGGAAAGTCATAAATAAGTTCTCGATGGAAATAATTGAGACACTAACTAGTAGGTTCTGCATGACCCATTAATGTAGAGCTCCTAAAGCAGGCAAAACTAGACTATGCCGATTAGAGAAATGTGCAGACAATAAAGAAAAGCAGAGAAGGTTACACAATGAACAGCAGCTGGCCTTGCTCTGGGTGGCCTGGGGCTGTGATGCGGAAGGTATCTGGAGCTGGAAGCGCCTTCCTTCGGTGCCCAGAGTAGTGATTTTACAGTATTGGTTGTACAATAAGAAATAAGTTATATTTATAATTATTTTATTTTTTATATTCGTACTGTGTTTTATAATTTTAAAAGGTCAATACAAAAGAGACAAGGGAAAAGAGCAGCATTCTGTTGCAGTAAAGAAAGCCTCTTTTCCAGCCTGTTCTGGGAGGTCACCTATAGACCAGCAATGACGGAGATCTTTGAGTCGGAATAACTGTTCAAATTCTGTTTTTTCGTTGTTTTTTCCAGGACCTTGGGTAAGTTACTAAATGGGCCAAGCTATGTCTCCCTTCAGGGGAAGGGATTGGCCTCACCTTACCAGAGACAGCCATGCCCGTGCTTGGTGTTTTACTTAAATCCTCCGCTTCGTCTAACATGGGAACAGCGATCCTTCTTCACAAGCTGCAAGAGATGAATGGAGATCATGAAAGGGCGGTGTCGGGGAGCGACAGGCCTGTGGGAGCCGATCCGTGCAGGGTGGGCCCATGTCTGCATCGCCGTGTGTGTTCTAAGGCCTGTGCGCTGCAGGCACAGCCCTCCAGGCTCCCAGGAAACCATCCGCTCTATGTTCGGTTCTGTGTGGTACGTCCTGCCACCCTCCTGTGGCAGGTGTGGTCGCAATGGAGGAAACAGACGCAGCAGTGCTGTGGATGGAGTCCTCTGTCTCCTGCAGCCGTGTCTGGTCTCACCAGAGTTCCTGGCAGCCAACATCTGGAGAAGCACCTCTTCACAAATACAAGAGAACCCCAAATATTCAGCAAGGAAGGACAAGATAGGACTGTAACGGGAACGAAGAGTAAATGCTGAATTCTACTACTTGTCACAGCGTTGTGATCTGGGCTGCACCATGACACAGCCCCGCGAGGACCATGATGGCCGTGCCTTGAACATTTGATGGTGAGTGGAGCCTCTTCTCTGGCTTCTAAGGGCTTAGATTCATGGGGCTGACAGAATAATAGAAAATGTCTGTGGAGACACAGCGTTGCACATCAGTAATCCTGACACTCTTGAGAGGCTGAGGCAGGAGGATTATAAGTTTAAACTCAGCCTGGGTTACTTAATAACTTAGTGAGATGTTCGCTTAAAATAAAATTTTTAAAAAATGTAAAGGGCTGTGAATGTAGCTCGGCGAGACAGCCTTGTGTTTAATCCCCAGTATCACACTCACTCACACGGTTGCAGCGCCACAGTTAGTAACAGGTTCTTAAATCCAGCGCCCACCAGCCTGAGTGGTGGGACCTTTCACACCCATAAACTCCTGAGTGCAGCTCCCACCCCCGACAGTTCCAAGTCAACCAGTCTGGTTTGTTTGGCTTCCATGTTGCATTGATCTGGGCCACTGAGCTATTGCTTCACTGATAATAAAGACAGAAAATTAAATGTTTCCAAGTCCTGCTTTGGTGTCTTGAGCTAATGTGTAATTTTTCAGAGATGTTGAAATACTGTAATGCATAAGAATAGAGAATTTCTTGAAGGAAATATGATGCATTCATAATCGAATACACTGTAGCTCATTAAACACCACCTATTAGAAGTTACGGAGAGTTTCAGTATCCTAGGCCACGGTCCCTGTAACCTTAGACTGTGGGTCAGTTTCTGCCTCTCGGTGACATCCCTCTGACTCAGGTGCCTAGAAAAAGTCACAGGTAAAATACTCTTTCTCCGTAGGGTGCGCGTGGATGACTCTGTGGCCAATTAGCTACTTGGAGACAAGGGAGATTAGGATGGGGCTCTCCTCCTGCCCATGACACCTTCCTGGTCCCCGGAGAAGCAGTGGAAGGCTCCCTGTCATGCCTCCTTCTGAGTTTGCTCCATCCTTGGCACTTGGTAAAGGTCACAGAGGAGATCCTCCGGCTCTCCTTTCGGTGTGTGGTCTCATTACTTAGCAACGCCTTCCTCTCTCTTCCCGTGAAGCCTGGCTCCTATAGCAGCACCGAGCTCCGTGAAAATGTGAGCTCTGTGACCTGCTTAGCAATCGCGTCTTCTGCGCTGCTGCCCACATGGGCTTTGGTGCACCACGGCCATAGGCAGCAGCGAGGAAAATCCAAAGACATACTTCTGGTACCAAGCAGCAGGCATATTTGGATTGTTTTTAAGATCGTTCTGTTTTGAAATGGTAATTTTGCCAACCTTGTCTGCCCACCGGATCACTTTCTGCCATTCCTGGAGCTCTTCTTTCTCCACTGCTTGGGCAGCAGCAGCAGATGGGGCTCCCGTGGGACTCGTGGGTGGATGAGACTGATTTGCACATGAGAACAGGGTTCTGGCCTCACGCTGCAGCTCAGACCACACGCGTGGGACTGCCGAATCTTGCCACATCATGGGAGACGATGGATCACCAGGCTCCTGAGGAGAAAAGTCGAGTCCTGGCTCATGTCAAGTCCCAGCCTCTTGGTAAAGGCTCAGACCAGGGCCCTGGAAAAGCACGCTCAGGATGCGTGAGTGAACACCATGGACTCAGAAAGCCACCCTCAACGTCTGCTGCTACCTTCAAGGCATCTGCTCTTCCTGCCCCCAGACACTCATTTTCCTTCGCCTTATTGTATTATATTCATTGTCTTTCTTTTTCCTTATTTTTCTGTCCGTCCCCCTAGCTTTAATATGTACAGATCCACATTCCTAGACTGTATGTGGAATACACTTGGATGCTCACGCAAAGTCATCACACCATAGCCCTGGGATGTCCCTCGAGGACCCATCAAGACCAGAGACCAGGTTCTTCATTTTGTCAGGGAGGTTAGCTGACTGCTCCAGAATTACACAGCAGCAGGGAAACTAGGTATCAGGTCTAATTCGATACATCTCAAAGTCTCCTGTCCTGCATTTGGAGAAGGCAAATACATGGTAACATCAACTTGAGAA